>JH651227.1:575623-610773 GCA_000260095.1 Tetrahymena borealis
TCACATTTAGGGTCACAACAATAGCCTTCTTGTGATAAAAATAAATTTTATTGGCATTCTGTACATTTATCAGAAGTGCATTTCAAACATTGTGGAGGACATTTTTAACAATTTTATGTAACTTTAGAATAATATTCTCCAGGTCCGCATATCATTTCACATTTTCCATTATTAAGAGTATAAGGTTATTAACATGAATTACAGGAGCTAGGATCAGTAGGTGAGCATTATTTGCATGAAAAGCTAGGTTCACAACAGCTACCAAACAAATCCAAAAATAAATTTGGTTTGCATGTTATGCATTAGCTAGAAGAAATGCAAGTCTAGCAAAATGGAGAGCATACTTAACAAGATTTTGTTTCTTCAGAATAGAATTATCCAGGGGAACATAAGTTTTCACAACTTCCATCTATCAAAGTTTTTTAATTATTTTAGCATGGTTTACAATAAAAAGATATGCATAAGCCATTTGACGAGAGCATATATTAAGGATTGCATTATGAGCAAGTAGTAGAATCAGAAGACATTTGACAGTTAAGTAATTTATCTGAAGCAAAACATTATTAAGTAGTAGTATTATAGGTATAGCCTTTTAAGCACTCAAGACAAGTTCCATTAATAATAGTTTTGCAGTTGTTAATGGAAGCTACACATTGAGAAGAAGTTCCTCCTTAAACTTGTAGAGTGTACTTGAACTAAGATCCACTTAAGCAATTTGTGCAGCCATCATAGCTAGTGTATGGAGAGCTTGAACAATTGCTATACTTTTCACACTTCTACTGCGTTTCATATAGAACATTTCCCTAGGAACAAATTAGACAAATATTTTTTTTCTCATAATTTATATAACTCATGAGACATTTCTTTTCAATAAATGGTTTACATGTTAAATTTGATTTGTCCAAAGTATAGTAATCTTCACAACTTATGCATTATTGATAATTATTCATTTATTGCTAACACCCTATTAAAGGAGGTGGGATTTCAGTTTTACATGTGTAGACATATTCATAAACATAAGAAAGCCATAGGTGCTTTCCTGCCTCACACTCTAAACAAGCATCAGTTATAATGGAGTATCTGGAACATCCTTCAACATGAGTTAATTTCTATAGTTAAATACTTGCTGGAGAAAAAAGCACACCAATTTATTTAAAGTATTATTAATTATTGGTAAAAATAGGAGTAGAGTACCATTATGCTATAAATTCTCTTGCATACTTATATGAATACATATTTAGAATTTCTACAGAATTTGATGCTTTGAAGGCGAAATAATATCCAGCTTAGTCTGTAAAGGAATTGCAATGGTCACCTATAGGGCTCTTTTCTTTACATTCTAAAGAGGATTATCTAAATAAGCATGAAGCTCCATCAGTATAATAAAAGTCATTATTTGAGCATTTGAGACACTGGCCAGAACCACTGCTTTATATCTCACATTAATTATTTACTATTTATGATAAATTACAATATTAATAAGTATATGGAGAGGCGCAAGCTAAACATCTAAATGGGTAATTAGTATCAAATTATTTGCATTATTTCACTTCAACACAATAACCTTAATTTAAAACAAAACCCACTTAGCACTTAAGACAGTAACTATCTAAACCCATCACTTACTAAATTTAGCAACCTAAATTAGGCCTGCTTGGAGAAAAAAAAAGTTCACATTTCCCACTCAATGCATTAATTGCAAAAGTTTATTTGCAAATTTCACACTCGTTATTCTCATTATATTTATCGCAATTACTATCATTACCAGAAGAATTAGAAGGAATTATGCATCCAAACTTATTTTAATCGGATGAAAAAATATAAGGAGCCTAACATTTTATATTTTTTGAGTGAGAATCTTATGAAATTTTATCGAAATTGATAAAATTCTACAAGAAAACTGAATAGTCTTATCCTTCTACAGGGAGAAATCTATAATAATACTTCTCGCAAATATTCTTAGTAGAATTGAAAACTGCGCACATTCTTGAATCTACAAAAGTATATGTCTTTTAAGGAAGAACATATGTGTAGCCAAATTTAGGGACCAAACAAGTAGATAAATCATCAGATATAATAGCACATTTATCGCTATTGATATCAAGGGTCGTACGAGAACTTTCCTAAAGAACCGAACAGCCTATAACTTCTTAACAAAGGAATTTTGAGCTAACTCTCATGCAGCTTTATATAGGATAGTCACCTGGAATTGAGATGCATTGTGAGAAATTATCAGATAGAAAATAAGTCCCTTTACAGTTTTAACATATTTCTAAATATTCTTAACTGCTATCAAAACTTCTCACTGCAATAATATTATCACAGTATTCTAAGGTGGCTCTTGCAAAGAGGAAGCAAGAAATAACTTGTAAAAATAGGCAAAACTTAATCATTATTTTTTTGATAAGCTTTTTGCCTTTTTCTTATTTATTGTTAATTAATCAATTAATTAATTATTAGATATCATGATGAATTTTAATCAAATAAAGGGTGGTTTCCCTCTTTAATTTTCTCCTCTTTCTTTTATCTTATAAATACTTAAAGCTAACTTGAGATTTCTTCTCATTCTTATTTATCACATATTTATCTAAACTTCCTTAGTTTATATTCTAAAAGATTATTGTCTAGACTCGTCAAACTGAATGAGAAGGATAATTAAAATAATGTAAGTTAAAGTTTGTGGGTTTAATATAAATCAAAATCTCCTTTTAACCTTTATATCTCAGCCGATTGAGATCCAAATAATTTATGGATAAAAGTGAGAGTTTAAAGCAATTTGATTTATTGACAGAAACCAGCATGCATTTCAATGTCCATACAAATTTATTTTTAAAATCAATTTAATAAGTTAAATAGAAATATATAAATACCTTCCTTCTATTTGAAAACGAAGAGTATAGTAAAATACTTTGGAATGCCAACTTAGATAGAGTATGAATTTAAAAAAAATTTCATTGCCTAACCTACTAAAGGTTATTTATTTTTAAACTAAATATGTTATTAATTTCCCATTTATTTTTCATTCTATTAGGAAAAACAAAGTGTATTAAGATTATATCCATCATCCATTTATCCATCCATTCATTTGGCTGCTGATACTTTAATTTAATTTATCTATGTTATAGATTTGATAATACTCCCAAAAGAATGAACGCATAAATCAAAATTATACTTTTTTTTGATTTTAAGAGGGGAGTGCGGAATTTAAATTTAGAGTTAAACAGTATCGATGAATTTAATGCAATATCATTAAAGTGGAATTAATAGTTTTTCATATTTATTACAAACAGATAAAACATAGCAATATATATTTTTATAGGTTCAATATTATTCATTTATCAAATATAATGAAAGAATATTCTATTACAATCAGTATCTAATGGATTATTGGCTTAATCTACATTGTAGCGCTTGAAAGAGTGGGAAGTTGCATTACTACTAAATAGATAAAGAAATTTAATTAATTTCTCTTGGAAGAAGGTTAAGCAAAATTATTAGTTCTTTAAAAAAAGGTAAACAGTGATATTAAAATCTGAAAAATAATGAGCAGATTTTTATAAAATTTAAAAAATACAGATATCATAGAAAAGAGGCAAACCCTAATAAAATCTGATAGATTGATTATTGAATAAATATTTACAAATGAGATAAGGAAAGGATGATAGAAACTCTTCAGTAATTTTTTTACAAGATATTTATTATCTCAATCACAGAATAGCTATAATTGGTTATTCTACGTGTATGAGTACTTAGTCAATTAGTCAGATTATCATAAAAATTACTATCTTACTTTTGGAATTTTTTTATGCATGATTGAATATTTTACAACTCTTATACAAAAATAAAAATCCAATAATTTTCAATTATAAATTGATGGGAAATTTGATGCAATAATATTAGTATTGTTAACTAAAATATCAAATTCTTATTACACCCATCATATAAATCCTATATACAAATGATATTTTACATTTATTAATTGTTCATTAGATAATAATCTAGGCTAAAACGCAACTTTTATTAATAGATATACTTAAACTCTACTATTATTAATATTATTACAATTTTTAAGAAAGAACCATGGAATTATTTACAAAAGGAAGATAATATTTAAGTATTTTGTTGGCTAAAGAGTTTAGAAATAAACTTCAATTTTGAGGAGAATTTATTTTAAAATTATTACATTGGCTTTAGGAATTAAAAAATAAATTTAAAATTGAATAAACCAATCATATATTAATGACTGGCTTATTAATAATAAAAGATTAATTTATGGAGATTACCCATTCATTCATTAGGCTGCTTATACTTTAACTTACTTTATCTATGCCATAGATTTGATAAAACTGCAAAAAGAAGGAATACATAAGTCAAAATTATACTTTTTTTGATATTAAGAGGGGAGTGAGGAATTTAAATATAGAGTTAAGCAGTATCGAAGAATTTAATGCAATATCATTAAAGTGGATTTAATTGTTTCTCATATTTATTACAGACAGATGCAATATAGCAAATATTTTTATAAATTCAATATTATTCATTTAACAAATATAATGAAAGAATATTCTATTACAGTCAGTATCACTATGGATTATTGGTTTAATTTACATTGTAGCACTTGGAAGAATGGGATAATTGCATTACTACTAAATAGATAAAGAAATTTAATTAATTTCTCATGGAAGGTTAAGCAGAATTCTATAAAAAAAGGTAAACAATGATATTAAAATCTGAAAAATATTGAGCGGATTTATATAAATTTTAAAAAGTACAGATATCATAGAAAAAAGGCAAACCCTAATAAAATCTGATAGATTATTGATTAAATATTTACAAATGCGATAACGGAAGGATGATATAAACTCTTCAATAATTTTTTACAGGATATTTATTATCTCAATCACAGAATAGCTATAATTGGCTATTCTATGAGTATGAGTACTTAGTCTATTAGTCAGATTATCATAAAAATTACTTTCTTACTTTTGGTATTTTTTATGCATGATTGAATAAAAATACAAATCCAATAATTTTCAATCATAAATTAATTGGAAATTTGATGCAATAATAGTAGTATTAGTTAAAAAAATTATCAAATTCTTATTACACCCATTATATAAATCCTATATACAAATGATGTTTTACGTTTATTAATTGTTCATTAGATAATAATCTAGGCTAAAACACTACTTTTATTAATTGATATACTTAAACTCTACTATTATTAATATTATTACAATTTTCAAGAAAGTTTTAAAATAAAATTATTTACAAACTAAGATAATATTTTAAGTATGTATTTTTTTGGCTGAAGAGTTTAGAATCAAAGGAGAATTTAATCTTTCACTCCTTTATTCATTGAAAATTCCACAAAAAATATATTTAAGAAATAAAAAATGGAGAATCCTTAGAAATAAACAAAGTAAGGATAAAGGAATTTCATAGCAAAAGAGACTTTAGAAGATGAAATACATATATAAAAATAATTACATTCATTTTTAGGAAATAAAAAATAAATGTAAAATTGAATAAACCAACCAACCATAAATTATGGATTGGCTTATATAATTTAATCTTTCCTATTTTTAGAATTTTATTAGATGGATATTCTTTCCAAAGTCATCATAAATAATTTACTCTTTTATTATGCTCAAAAGATGATAATATGAGAGTTGAATTATTTGAAAATGAAATGAAGGTCTATAATCACTCTTCTCCAAAGAATTCTCCAAGGAATAGGTGGAGATTATTTTTTTTCCTAAAAAACTAATGAAACTTCTAAAAATCCTACTAAATTAAAAGTACTGGCCTCATTATCACTAAATATAAGATTCTATTCATATATTTAAATAGAATATAGATAAACATAAGTATTAAGACTTTCTTAAAAATATTTGATCTCACTAATTAAAAATTATAAGGTTAGGAACCTAAATTTAACAGCAGTAATAATCTAAAAATAGTCAAAAGTAGTGGATGATTTTCTCTGGAACGAATCGTTAAAATATACTCTGATTTAAATCTATATTTTGTAAATGTTGATGGAATTATTGTCTTGAAAAATAAATAAAATTTTTTCTCTTTAAGCCTGATTCTAATGCAATATAAGTAATAGCAGACCCTTAAGGGATTCAAGGAGTATGAGGTCCAAAAAATAATAAGGGACAATAAGTAAAACCCAAAAAATTGAATAAAAAAATACAAGGTCAAAAAATAGGCGATTATTATAATAATAAAAAACAATTCTAATTAGTGATTTAAACTTGTTTCTAAATTACTTTAATAAAGATTTATTTTAGTGTATATTTTACAAAATATTAAACTAATAATTTATTTTTTTTTTATTATCAATCTTTCATTTGTAAATTCACTATAATCTATCAAATATATTTTAAAAATTTTAAATTATATAAATATTATTAAATAATAATACCTTATCTTCACTAATCTATGTATTTTCATTAGTTTTGATTGTAGAGTTGCCACATTTACTATTCTTTAATTTTAAATAATTTAATATTAATTTTTTTAAAAAATAATAATAATAAATCGAAACTTTAAGTTTTGTGATATAAAGCTTAAGAAATTATAAATATCTAATTTTTTACTATAAATTAATAATTAATGTAGTTAGTTTTGAGCAATTTCTAATTGCAGATCCTAAACCACAGGCATCTTTTTCTTCAATTCCATTCCCCCTTTTATATTTTAAAGAGTTAAAGAAAAAAGAACATAATAAAGAGAATAAATTTATAAAAAATAAAAGCTTTACCATAAAAAAAGAGTTAATGTAGTAAGTTATTAGCAATTTCCTAATTCTGACCCTAAACCACAAATACCCCTTTCTCCAATACCATTTTCTCTTTTATTTTAAAGAGTTTAATAAATTAGAACTATATATTTTTTATGAAAAGTGTAAAAAATAAAAATATAATAAAATTTTACTATAAATGAAGAGATAATTTAGAAAGTTATGAGCAATTTCCTAACGCAGATCCTAAACAACAGGCACCATTTTCTCCAATCTTATTTCCCCTTTTATATTTAAAAGAACTAAGTAAAAAGAACATAACAAAGAGAATAAATATGTTAAGAAAAGTGTAAAAAAATAAAATTTACAGTAAAAAAAGAGTTAAAATAGTAAGTTATTAGCAATTTCCTAACCCAGAACCTAAACCACAAACACCTTTTTCTCCAATGCTATTCCCTCTTTTATATTTTAAAGAGTTAAATTAATATAACAATGAGAATAAATTTGTTAAGAAAGCGAAAGAAAATAAAAAATATATAGAATTTTACTATAAATGAAGAGCTAATGTAGTAAGTTATTAGCAATTTCCTAATGATGATCCTAAACTAGAAGCACCATTATCTCCAATTCTATTCCCCCTTTTATATTTTAAAGAGTTAAGTAAAAGAGAACAAAATAGGAGAATAAATTTGTAATGAAGAGAGAAAGAAAATAAAAAATATAAAATTTTACTCCAAATGAAGAGCTAATTTTGTTAGTTTTGAGCAATTTCCTAATGCAGACACTAAACCACTAGCACCTTTTTCTCCAATTCTATTCCCCCTTTTATTATTTAAAGAATTAAGTAATAAAGAACAAAACATAAATTTGTTATAAAAAATAAAGAAAATATAAATCTTACCATAAATGAAGAGTTAATGTAGTAAGTTAAGAGAAATTTCCTAAGGCAGATCCTAAAGCATAAGCTCCTTTTTCTCCAATCAAATTATACCTTTTATAGAAGATTATGTAAATAGTAACAAATCAAAAGAATAAATTTGTTTTAAATATAAAATCATACTATAAATCAAGAGTTAATGTAGTAATTTATAGGTAACTTCCCAATGCACACCCTAAATTACAAGCACCTTAATCTCCAATTCTATATCCACTTATAATTTAAAAAAAATCATGTTAATAAACATTTTTAGCACATATTTACTTAAACTTAAGTGTCTAATTATCTTTTGAAATTTATTGTTGTATAAACTTTTAATTTATAAAAAATATAATTATTTAATATTATATGAATAATAAGATGTTTACATTTTTAAATTCGTCTTCTATCATTTTTTATAAAGCTATATTTTTCTTACCTATTATTTACCTAACAAATTTAAATTAATAAAGTTTAATATACTTGATATAAATTAATAAAGTAGAATATTTGATTTTAATGAAATGTGAGTTTAAAAAATTGAACCATTCAAACAAACCTAAGCATGATAATATTTACATATGTATAATGAATATTAAAAACTAATTTAAATAATATTAATCAAAGCAAAATATCATTTCAATATTATTATATTAAATATAAAAATTAGAATATTTATGAATATCTTACACATTAAATTTCATTAATATATTTTATTTTCAAATTTACAGTATTTTTGAATAAAGTATCTTCTTGCATTTAAAAACTTATTATAAAAATGCAAAAAAATTCTATTAAATAATATAAAAAATTGTATAAAATAATACCCACATAGAATACAACAAGTACTTAACAAAAATGGGTTAAAAACCAATTATTAAGTATATTTATGTTTATTTATTTAGTAAATTACATCCAAAACTAATACTTAAATCTTAAAAATTTTGACTGTACTAAACTAATAATTTGTTTATTATTTTTTATTATTTATCTTTCATTTGCAAATTCATACTAACCTATCAAATATTTTTTTTAAAAAAATTAAATTATATTAATTCTATTATCAATTAATTTATACATTATCTTCACTAACCTCTGTATTTTCATTAGCTTTGATGACATATTTACAACATTTTCTATTCTTTAATGTTAAATATATAGAAATGTTTAATTTTTAATAAAAACCTTAAGAAATTATAAAAATAAAAAATTTTACTTTAAAATTAATGTAGTAAGTAATAAACAATTTCCTAATGCGGATACTAAACTACAGATACCTTTCTCTCCAATATTATTGTCCCTTTTATATTTTAAAGGTTTGAGTAAAAAGCAACAAAGCAAGGAGAATAAATTAGTTTTGAATTGTGAAAGAAAATAAAGGCAATATAGAATTTTACTATAAATCAAGAGTTAATGTAGTAAGTTATTAGCAATCTCCTATTGCAGATCCTAAACCACAGGCACCAAAATCTCCAATACTATTCCATCTTTTATATTTTAAAGAATTGAGTAAAAAACAATAAAGCAGGGAAGGGAAAATAAATTAGTATTATATGAGAAAGAAAATAAAAATAACATAGAATTTTACGATAAATCTAAAGCTAATGTAGTAAGTTATTAGCAATTTCTTAATGCAGATCCTAAATCACAGACACCCTTAATTCCAATACTATTGTCCCTTTTATATTTTAATGGTTTGAGTAAAAAGCAACAAAGCAGTGAGAATAAATTAGTTTTGATTATTGAAAGAAAATAATGATAATATAGAATATTACTATAATTCAAGAGTTAATGAAGTAAGTTATTAGCAATTTCTTAATGCAGATCCTAAACTACAGGCACCTTTTTCTCCAATTTTATTCAGTCTTTTATATTTTAAAGAGTTGAGTAAAAAACTACAAACCAAAAGTTAGCGAAAAAATAAATTAGAATGAAAAGTGAAGAAAATAAAATTAATAAAGCAATTAACGATAAACCAAGAGTTAATGTAGTAAATTATTAGCAATTTCCTAATGCAGAACCTAAACCGCAAGCACCCTTTTCTTCAATGCAATTCCCTCTTTTATATTTTAAAGAGGTGAGTAAAAAATAACAAAATAGGGAGATAAATTAGTTATGAAATGAGAAAGAAAATAAAAATAATATAGAATTTTACGATAAATCAAGAGTTAAATTAGTAAGTTGTGAGCAATTTCCTAACACAGATCCTAAACCACAGGCACCCTTTTCTCCAATAATATTGTCCCTTTTATATTTTAATGGGTTGAGTAAAAAAGATGAGTAAGGAGAATAAATTAGTTATGAAAAGTGAAAAATAATTAAAATAAATAAAATTATTACCATAAATGAAGAGTTAATGTAGTAAGTTATTAGTAATTTCCAAATGAAGATCCAAAACCACAGACATTATTTTCGCCAATGTTATTCCATCTTTTATATGTTGAATAAAAAACAACAAAGTAGGGAGAATAAATTCGTCATAAAAAGAGAAAGAAATTAAAAATACAGACATTTAGGACTAAATAACTCATTCAAATTATAATTTATTGTATTTTTATATTATTTGAATGAATACAAATCAAATAAAAAAAGAATGGTTATTTTATTCTAAATATCTGTAATATAGACTTTTACGATAAATCAAGATTCATTGTAGTAAGTTATGAGCATTATCCTAACATATATCCTAAACTACAGGCACCCTTTTCTCCAATACTATTCCTTCTTTATATTTTAAAGAGTTAAGTAAAAAAGAATTAGGGAAAATAATTTAGTTATAAAAAGTAAAAGAAAAAAAGTAATAAAGAATTTTACTATAAACTTACAGTTAATGTAGTAAGTTATAAGCAATTTCCTAATGCAGATCCTAAACTACAGGCACCCTTTTCGCCAATGCTATTTTCCCTTTTATATTTTAAAGAATTAAGTAAAAAAACAAAACAAATAGAATAAAAGAGAAAGAAAATAAAAATATAGAATTTTACGATAAATTAAAAGCTAATGTAGTAAGTTATAAGCAATTTCCTAACGCAGATCCTAAACCACAGACACCCTTCTCTCCTATACTATTGTCCCTTTTATATTTTATAAAATTAAGTAAAAAAATAAAACAAGGAGAATAAATTAGTTTTTATAAATAAAAGAAAATAAAGGAAATATAGAATTTTACTATAAATTAAGAGTTAATGCAATAAGTTATTAGCAATTTCCTAATGCAGATCCTAAACTACAGGCACCTTTTTCTCCAATGCTATTCCATCTATTATATTTTAAAGAGTTGAGTAAAAAACAACAAAGCAGGGCATTGAAAATAAATTAGTATAAAAAGTGAAGAAATTAATAATAATAATAATAAAATTCTACGACAAATGAAGAGTTAATGCAGTAAGTTATTTGCAATTTCCTAATGCAGATCCTAAACCACTGACACCCTTCTCTCCAATTTTATTGTCCCTTTTTTATGTTAAAGTGTGAAGTAAAAAACAACAAAGTAGGGAGTATAAATTAGTAATGAAAAGTGGGAAAAAAATTAAAATAATAAAATTTTACTTTAAGTTAAGAGTTAAAGTAGTAAGTTATGAGAAATTTGCTAAAGCAGATCCTAAACTACAAGCTCCTTAGTCTCCAATATTATTATCACTTTTTATTTTAAAAATATATGTATATATTGAAAATTAGAAAGAATAAATTTGTTATGAAAAGTGAAAGAATTAAAAATAATATAAAATTCTACTATAAATCAAGATTTAATGTAGCAATTTATAGATAACTTCCTAATTCAATTCCTAAATCATAAACATCTTAATTTAGAATTCTATCTCCCCTTTTATATTTAAAAAAGTCATCATCATAATAAACATTTAGACAATAAAAAATATTAGCTATGATTTACTAAATATATGCCTAATTATCTGCTTAAATATATTGTTGAATCAACTTTTAATTTATAAAAAATATAATTTATAACATTATATTAATAATAAAATATTTACATTTTTTAATTAGTTTTCTATCATTTTTTATAACACAATACTTTTCTTACCTAATTAATATATACCTAACAAATTTAAATTAACAGAGCTTAATGTATTTGATAAAAATTAATAAATACAAATATTTGATTTTATTTAAATTAGGGTTTAAGAAATTAAACCACTCAAACCCAAACATGATAATTTTATAATATTTACAAATGTATAACAAATATTAAAAACTAATTAATATTAAATGTTTTAATTTTGTTAAATTAAAAATATCTTAGATTTGAATATTAATCAATATAAAATTAGATTAAACTTTAGTAAGTTTGAATTTTTAATAGTTTGATTTGATTAAAATACTGTACATTCTTAATAATTAAGACTGACATTAAATAAGATCCATTTTTAGAAATTATGAATTAACTAATATAGTGGCTCAAAATAGGGTCTTAAGACTAGTCCCACCCACCCCCCCCCCTTAATTAACAGTCAAATTTTCTTAAACTATTTTAAACAAATTCACTTTCATAAATTAAGGAATTATTAAAAATTAAAAAATAATTCTAATTTGTAAATATAAAACTTGTTTGTAAAATAATTAATTTCATGAATATTTTACAAAAACATTAAACAAATAATTTAGTAATAATATTATCTATCTTTCATTTGCAAATTCAATATAATCTATTAAATTTATTTTAAAAAATATTAAATTATATTTATAAAATTATTAATTTATACCTTATCTTAACTAATCTCTGTATTTTCATTAGTTTTGATTGCATAGTTATTACTTTTCTACTTCTTTAATTTTAAATAATTTAAAATTAGTTTTTTAAAAAAATAATAACTATTTGAAACTTTTAATTGATAATAAAAAGAGTTGAAGAAATTATAAATGCATTTAATTTTACTATAAAATAAGAATTAATGTAGTAAGTTATGAGCAATTTCTTAAAGCAGATCCTAAACTACGAAGGCCCTTTTTTCCAATGCTATTGCCCCTTATATATTTTTATGAGTTAAGTATAAAAGTACAAAGCAGGTAGAATAAATTTGTTATGAAAAGTGAAAGAAAATAAAATAATATAAAAATTTTACCATAAAAAAAGAGTTAATGTAGTAAGTTTTGAGCAACTTCGCAATGCATATCCTAAACCACAAGCTCCTTAATCTTCAATAGAATTTTACCTTTTATTTAAAGATTTATCTAAATATTGACAAATTAAAATTTGAAGGAATAAATTTGTTTTAAAAGGAAAATGAATATAAAAATAAAATAAAGTTCTACGACAAAAGAAGAGTTAATGTAGTAAGTTATTAGCAATTTCCTAATGCAGTACCCAAACTACAAGCTCCTTAATCTTCAATAGAATTTTACCTTTTATTTAAAGATTTATCTAAATATTAATATATTAGAAGGAATAAATTTGTTTAGAAAAGTAAAAGAAATTAAAAATAAAATAAAATTCTACTACAAATGTAGAGATATTGCAGTAAGTTATTAGCAATTTCCTAATCCAGATCCTAAACTACAAGTACCCTTTACTCCAATGCTATTCCCTCTTTTATATTTTAACGATTTAATTAAAAAATTACAGAACAAGAAGAATAATTTAGCTATGAAAAGTGAAGGAAAATAAAAATAGTATAAAATTCTACTATAAATTAAGAGTTAATGTAGTAAGCTATGAGCAATTTCCTAATCCTTATCCTAAACTACTAGCTCCTTAATCTCCTATAGAATTTTACCTTTTATTTAAAGATTTAGGTAAATTTTGAGAATCAGAAAGAATAAATTTGTTTTGAAAATAGAAATAAATATAAATAATATAAATCTCTACTATAAATCAAGAGATAATTTAGTAATTTATAGACACCTTCCTAATGCTTATCCTAAACTACAAGCCCCTTAATCTCCAATACTATCTCCCCTTTAAATTAAAAAAATCATCTTAATAAGCATTTAGATAATATAAATTTTAGCATATATTTACTTAAATTTAAGGGTCTAGTTATATGCTAAAATATATTGTTGAATCTACTTTTAATTTATAAAAAATTTGATTATTTAATATTATAAGAATTATTTGAGATTTACTTTTTCAAATTGGTTTTCTATCATTTTTTATAATACAATACTTTTCTTACCTAATTAAAAATACCAAACAAATTTAAATTAATAAAGTTTAATATTATTGATAAAAATTAATAAAGTTTAATATAATTGGTAAAATTAATTATGCATATATTTGATTTTACTTAAATAAAAGTTTAAAAAATTGAACCATTTAAACATGATAAATTTATAATATTACCCATATGTAAATTGAATATTAAAAAATAATTAATATCAAATATTTTAATTTTGTTAAATTAAAAATATCTTCTATAGAATATTTATCAACTCAAAAAATTATTTCAATCTTCAAACATAAAATATTAAAATTAGAATATTATGGTATCATAAGTTAGTTGAGCTCATAGAGTAGCGTAGATTTGGAATATTATTTTAAAAACTTTCAATTTAATAAATATAGAGTTTTAATTTAAAGTATCTATCACTATTGTTTGATTTTCAATTTATAAAAACTCAATTTAATTAAAATTTTAATGAATATTTATTTTCACGAATATTTTACAATAATATTAAGCTATTAACTTGTTTATTTTTTTATACTTTCTATCTTTCAATTGCAAATTCATGATAATCTATTAAATATATTTTAAAAATATTAAATTAGGCTTATAATATTATTAATTTATACATTATCTTCACTAATCTCAGAATTCTCATTAGTTTAGATTGCATTGTTGTTTTATTTCCATATCCTAAACTTTAAATAATTTAAAATTAATTTAAGAAAAATAATAATTTTTTGAAACTTTAATTAATAATAAAAAGTTGATAAAAAATAAATAAAATTTTACTCTAAATTAAGAATTAATGAAGTAAGTTACTAGCAATTTTTTAACGAAGATCCTAAATCACTAGCACCATTTACTCCAATTTCATTATACCTTTTATATTTTAAAAGAGTATAGCAAAAAAGAATAAATCAATGAGTATAAATTTGATATGAAAAGTGAAAGAACATAAAATAATATAAAATTCTACTACAAATGAAGAGCTAATGTAGTAAGTTATGAGCTATTTCGTAATGCAGATCCTAAACTATATGCGCCTTCTTCTCCAATACTATTTCCCCTTTTTTATTTTAAAAAGTTAGATAAAAAATACTAATAAGGGAGAATAAATTTGCTATGAAAAGTTAAAGAAAATAAAAACTATGTAGAATTTTACGATAATTGAAGAGTTAATGAAGTAAGCGATGAGCACTTTCTTATTGCAGATCCTAAATGATATGCTCCTTTTTCTCCAATACTATTCCCCCTTTATTATTTTAAAGACTTAAGTAAAATAGAACAAATCAGGGAGAATAAATTTGCTAAGAAAAGTGAAAGAAAATAAAAGTAATATAAATTTCTACGATAAATGAAGAGTTAGAATAGTAAGTTAGGTGCAATTTCCTAATGCAGATCCTATACTATAAGCACCTTTTTCTCCAATCCTATTCTAACTATTATATCTTAAAGAGTTAAGTAAAAAAGAACAACTCTGTGAGAATAAATTTGCTAAGAAAAGTGAAAGAAAATAAAAGTAATATAAATTTCTACGATAAATGAAGAGTTAGCATAGTAAGTTAGGTGCAATTTCCTAATGCAGATCCTAAACCGCAGGCACCTTTTTCTCCAATGTTATTTTCCCTTTTATATTTTAAGATTTAAGTAAAAAAGAAAAAATCAGAGAGAATGGATTCTCAATGAAAAAAGAAAATATAAACTAAATAAAATTATACGATAATTCAAGAGTTAATGAAGTAAGGATTGAGCAATTTCTAATTCCAGATCCTAAACCACAAGCACCTTTTTCTCCAATTCTATTCCTCCTTATATATTTTAAAGAATTAAGTAAAAAAGAACTAATCAGTGAGAATAAATTTGCTATGAAAAGTGGAAGATAATAAAAATAAAATTCTACTATAAATTAAGAGTTAGTGTAGTAAGTTATGAGCAATTTCCTAATGCAGAAACTAAACCACAGGCACCTTTTTCTCCAATTTTATTCTACCTTTTATATTTTAAAGAGAGTAAAAAAAGAACATAAAGGGAGAATAAATTTGCTATGATAAGTAAAAGATAATAAAAATAAAATTCTACTATAAATGAAGAGCTAATGTTGTTAGTTATGAGCAATTTCCTAATGCAGATCCTAAACCACAAACACCCTCATCTTCAACATTATTTTCCCTTTTATATTTTAAAGAATTAAGTAAAAAAGAAAAAATCAGAAAGAATAAATTTGTAATGAATAGAGAAAGAAAATAAAAATAAAATAAAATTATACTATAAATGAAGAGTTAGTGAAGTAAGTTATAAACAATTTCCTAATGCAGAAACTAAACCGCAAGCACCTTTTTCTCCAATATTATTCTACCTTTTATATTTGAAAGAGAGTAAAAAAGAACAAAAAGGGACTATGAAAATCATAGAAAATAAAAATAAAATAAAATTCTACTTAAAATGAAGAGTGAGTGAGGTAAGTTATGAGCAATTTCCTAATGCAGATCCTAAACTGCAGGCACCTTTTTCTCCAATGTTGTTATACCTTTTATATTTTAAAGAATTAAGTAAAAAAGTACAAATTAGGGAAAATAATTTTGCTATGAAAAGTGAAAGTAAATAAAATAATATAAAATTCAACTATAAATCAAGAGTTAATGTTGTAAGTTATGAGCAATTTTCTAATGCTTATCCTAAACTACAAGCACCTTAATTTCCAATACTAACTCCCCTTTTATATTAAAAAATCATCTTAATAAACATTTACAATAAATTTTTTTGTTGCATATTTACTTAAAATTAAGTATCTTCCTATCTGCTATAATTTATTGCTTAATCTCCTTTTAATTTGTAAAAAATATAATTATTTCTCATTTTATAAATAATAAGATATTTACTTTTTTAAATTTGTCTTATATCATTTTTTATAACACAATATTTTTCTTACTTATAATATTGAATACAACTAACAAATTTAAATTAATAAAGTCTAAAATATTTGATGAGAATTATAAAATGCAAATATTTGATGTTATTTAAAAATAGGTGTAAACAATTAAACCATTCAATCATAATGATTTTAAAATATTTACATATATATGCATAATAAAAATTAATAATTAATTTGAATTAAATATTTATTTAATTGAAAATATCTTCTAATAAAATATTAATCAATCCAAAAAAATCATTTCAATCTTCGAATATAGTTTTTAAAAATCTAAATAATTATTATCACACACATTAAATTCAAATAAATATTTTATTTACAAATAAGAAAAACAAAATAATAAAAAATATTTTCCATTTAAATTTATACTACCCACTAAAGAATCTATTTTTTAAATATTAAAATTTTAATTATTTTTAGAGAAAGGAAATATTTCATAATTAACCTAATTTGTAATATCCTTTTATTTTAAAAAATGAATTATATTTTTAAGATTATCTTATAAAAATTAATTTGTAATAAAGAGCAGTGATAGTAAATTAAATGAATTTATGGGATATTAAAAAAGCATACATTTTATATATATTTTATATATGCTTATTTATTTTAATATAGATAACTTTATTTATATAATTATTTATAGATTTTATATTTCTTTATCATAATATTAATAAGTTTTAAAGAAAAAGAATACTCATAGAGAACCAAATTATTGTTTGAGAGGATAGAGAGGGAGATGGTGATGGTGACGGGGGTGGAGAAGGGTTATTATTAGAAATCGAAAAATTAATCTAATATTTTTCATCTATAAGTTTATAAGGATGGATAGTTACTTAATTTTTGTTGAATTACTAATACGGAATAACGATCGCTACTCTATCTCTAACAGTTATGCTAGTAGAAGATCCATTAGTGAAGTAAATAATAAATTAGTTTTAGCTAATTTATTAAGCATAAGTTATGGTGGCTGAATCTAGAATAATAGATTTTTGATATATTGCTTCTGCATTTTAGATTAAATACTATTCTTAAATAACATTTTAATTAGTATAAGTAGCTATATAGGTTTATCCATATTTTTAACCAAAAAGTAAGGTATACTAATCGCCTTTAATACCAGCTTATAATTGATCAAAGGCATCTTTATAATAGTACAATTAAACGCTGTCTATTATCAATTATTAATTTTTATCTAAAGAAAATGTAATATCATAGATGAAGGAATAAGTATACTATATTCTAAATTGGTTATCAGAATATTAATAGATAGAAGCAATTAGATCATTTTCCCCAACAATAAAATTGTTACTTTTAAGTAAGTCTTAAAGATAATAGTAAGAATATTAGATTTCATCACTATCTTAAACACTCTCTACATTTATTAAACCGCTTCTGAAAAATGATAGTTTTAGGTTCAAGTTACTGATTACATTAAAACTTAATATAGACGTTAGAGAGATATATTAACGTGAAACAGACAATTATTCTGAACCCTCCTATTTTTTAATTAAATATTTATTAAACCAAGTAGGGTCAAATAACCACAGTTCTGAATCAATGCTCACAATTCTTCTAAAGTGATTTTACTAATTAGAGGCATCAAATGATTATGAGTTTTAATCTATTAGAGAAGCTTGAGAAATGACGCCATTTTTATCAGAGGTAAATTATAAATTATATTTAGATAATCTAGCTTTGCAGAGAACATAAATATCTTAATTGAAAGAAGATGGATTAATTTAGACTTTAGAAGCTGAGTCATCTAATATAGTAAAGCAATCTTAACTAAAATCTCCTTAAATTATAAGTAAATTGTTTCCAATTTTAATCTAATTAGATTCTAAAATTGCTTTCTAATTATAGAGAATTGTAAATACATAACTTTTAATTTTAGTATCTTCATTACCTAATCTATTAACAATCCATGCATTAGGATTAGCAGACTACCACCCTAATATGCAAGCATTAAAAACATCCTTATCTTCAAAGAAAATAGGTCTACCATCGAAGTTACTTTTTTATAGATCAGCTTTAAGCTTTTGAATACTTTAAGCATTTTAATTTACAATACCATATTAAGTAGAGGCATTTCTCATGATACTTAAATCATAGGTTTATGAATAATCTCCAATTTTTAGAGTAATTAAGGTTTAAAATGTCAAGAAACGGTTGAAATCTCTTTAGCCCGTATTAAAGTAGAATGTGAGAGTTGCTTATTCTAATATTTATTAGCATTTAACTTATTATGAACCAACTAAACAAATTTCATCTTAGCTAATGATTGGAACATTAGGTGAGTCAGATTCTATAACTACAGTAGTATAGAATTGTGTTTAAGAATAAGCATTATTTATTCTAAATAACTAATATTAATCCTAGGCTTTGACAAATAAATATTCTATTTAATTCCTTTTTGGGATTAAAGAAAGGTTTTCTTGGAAAGGTTAATCTAATATTAAATACCTTACAAAAACAGCTTTTTTTCTCTAATTTTAGAATTAATCATAAGAGAATAATTAGATATTGATCTTTTGTTGATTATTATAAGATATAATAAAGGTTTAGCTGAATAAAATAATTTATTGGTTCTCTTAAAATTAAGGAATTTAAATAGGATTTCCTATGAAGCTATTTACTTAATAGTCATAAGCAGTAATGTATTAATCATTGTAGATAAACAGATGACCTTTAATACAAATTAGTTTCCTATATTAAGAAGCATCAAAAATTAAATTATTTTAGGAAATTATAAATAATTCTCCTTCCTTGGCATTATTGTATTAATAGATTATTTATGTGATAGATTGATCACACATGACAAATAAGACATTATTTGAAGGATCTGAAGCAAATGAAAAGTTTATTTTACTGCAATTTATAGCAAACGTATTGTAGTACAAATATTCATCGCTTACAATAAATGGAATATAGATTGTAAATGTATTAGTTTCTTCAGATTATAAAATAAATGAGCCATAGTTGTCTATTGTTCGTATAGTAGATTAAGGCTTAAGATTAGAAGCATAAAGAGCTACATCTCCATACTCACCATTAATTTTTGGATTAGCCCCAAAGATGGAATAGAAATTACCAGATTAGTTTATAATTAGTGTAGAGATTAGACCATCAGTTTAGTAGACACTCTTTACATTATTAACATAAACAGAAGATTATTATATAAGCTCATTCACTCTTTTTATATATGCATATCTGATAAAATAATCACTGCTTACTGTTATTTTTGGTTAGAAATTAGAACCAATTATGAATTTTTCTACAGGAACCTCATAAACTTTATCAGTTAAAATTGGAACTATTTTCTATAAATTAATCAACTTTTTAGTGAATTTAGTTATTAATTCATTAGTAACATTAATTTTTATTTAAATTTTCAAACAAAAAGGCTACTCACTTTGATGTATAGTATATTAAAATGATTAATTAGTTCCAATAATTACCATAGAAGGGCGTTGTATTAGTGCCGCATAGTTTAAATATTTTATTTTACCTTAATCATCCTATTTAGAAATATCCACCATGAATTTATTTCCAATATATTGATTGGGATCAAAAGAGTAGGTTTAATCTAAATTCTATTAGAAAATAACTTATTATTTCTCAATATTAATCATTTGAAAACTGTTAATATTATATATAACCAAGATATCATCATCTATGAAGATAGGGACTTAGTTAAAATAAAGTTTGGATTATCTAATATTATTAATACTGATCATATTATTTTCACCAGATTTATTGTAGTGTAGATTCAAATAAACTTTTCCTCTTTTATTGAAGATGTCAGTTAAAGTTAAAATAACATTGTTTTTAAATCTTTGTAAACTTTGAAGAATATAAGTGCTATCAAATTTAGGAAGAACCAACTATTTAACTATTAGTTTATCACTATTTTAATTTAAAAAGAAACTGTAAAGTATATTATCATCATAATCATATCCCAGAAGAGCATTGGTAGTATCTACCACAATATTGTCATTTATTGATAGATCGCAAATGTAAGTGTCAATTTTCTGTAAGGTATCTCCTCCTGTTTAATATTTAAGCAAGTTAATGGCAGTATCATCAACATAAATGACATAAATATTATTTTCTCTTCCTTACATTGTAACATGTCTATCAATATATTAAATATTTTTAAGAATGGTATTAATCAACCCTTTACTCTCAATGTATGAAAAATGGGAAGTTCCTTAAATTAATTCAGACTCGTAATAGCTGATAAATCCATTTGAAGAACTGTAAAAGCTTGCTTCAATAAAAAATTTAGTACTGGCCGAAGAAAATAGAGTAAAGCTAGCCAATTATGTTCTTGTTAAAACTCCTTAGAGTATTTCCAGATGAAAATAAATAATCTAAATATCATAATTGTTAGTAACGCCATTTCTAACTGAATTATACCCAATAAGGTACTTACTACTTAAGCTATCTTAAAAGCTAGTAATAGATTATATTTTAGAACCTTCATTTTAGCTTCCCAATTCTTTATAGGGTAATATGATATTTTCTTCAGGTAAGCCGATAGGGAAATCAATTTATGAGGAAGTAAAATCATAATAATCGTCTAACTTAAGGATATATCTTTCGTTCTATTGAAGATTTATAGTATCCTAAAACGTTCTAGAGCTTATTACTTAGGATATAACTAAGCTGCTTAATAGAAAGATAAATCTTAATAGTTAATTCGATTTCATATTAATTTCCATTTAATATATGAATTCTTTCTTTCTATTTAAATTCTTGAAAAAAAAGTGAAAGGACTTTTTATCTGAAGTTTTTAAGTCATTTTTTAGGTAATATAGAAGGAAATGAAAAAAGTTAGAATATAATTCTTTGATTAGCTTTCTATTAATTAGATTAGGTGCTTATAGAAGACCAAGTAATAGTTTGTTACTAAAATAAAAAAATTTTTGAATAAATTGATCAGATAAATAACACAATTCTTGAATTTGAATATAGATTAAATTCCTTAATTCTTTGCATTTTCACTAAAAATTAAGATGAAAATACTACTCTAAATACTTATTTTGAAAATGGTTTAATAGATATAATAATTATTCTAGTTACATACCTATTAAAGATAGTAAAAAATTGCAGTTTATTAGTTAAATACAATATTCTTTTTTAATTCATCAGATTTTCTTACCTGAATACTAGAGTATTTATAATTAAAATTCTTTCATTATGACATTAGGAAATTAAGATGAAAAGACTTTCAACCTTAAATTTTTAACAACACTTTCATTTATTACTATGATTTCCTTCTTATTAATTAGATTAGGTACCTATTTAAGATAATTAAATCAGATTTGAGAATTAGAAGGTTCATTAATTTTTAATGATTTCTTAGGATTTAATAAAATTCCAAATTTTCCAATTAGGCTCAACTTTTTAAACCCCAATTAAATTATTCTGTCCTCAGTTTCAAGATAAGGAGAAAGAAAAATAAATATTTTAGAGTACTCATTTTTATTAGTAAATCTAAACTATCTATGTTTGAAATTTTAGAAAATAAAAATACATATGTTAATTTTTTATTTTTTCGTTTAGTTAAAATTAGTAAAATCAAAAGAAAGATATTATATAAAATAAAAATTGAGTTTTTATAACTAAATTAGATTTATTTTAATGTTTATGAAAACTATCTAGGTTTATTATATGATATGATGTTAAATAAATATAAAAGATTAAAAACTAAATTACAATATAAAATATAGGATAGCTATAATCAAATTAAATATTAATAAAAAAGAAAAAACATTTAACTAACCCACTATATTATTTATCAAATTATTAATATAAACTTGATTGAATGAAATGATTGGATTCTAAAATTTTACTAATTCCTTTTTCATAAAGGATATTAATTTAACTCATCTAGATATTTTTAATTTACTAATTCTAAATAGTAGAGAGATTTATCTTTAAAATGGTTGTGTATATACATACAATAATATACATATTATCAATTTTATTTATTATTAGGTAAAAAAGTCAAAAATAACTATATACTAATTTTACTTACTTATTTTTTAAGCTAACAGACCTCTATAAAAAGATAAAAACAAAAGTATCATATTCATTTTTTATAAATGATTTTAATTTATCTCATCTTGATTTTCTATGCTTAGCTAATTCTAATTAGTAGAGACACATGCAAATAGTTTAAATGATTGTCTACATACATATTATCAAAATTATTTTATAATTGGCCATGCAAGTTAAAAATGGCAAACATTTTTACTAATTTTTTTGAGCTAGCTTTTAGCCATCAAAAAGATATTTGAACTTAAGGGATATATATAAATTTTATTAAAATGTTTAGTAATAAAGAAATAATCTATCTAAACCACTTCTGTAACTAAACTAAAAATGTTGATATCTATTTTCTATTATTTCTAAGTTGTATTATTAAAATATAATTCTTTTAAAATAAAAATAGGATAAGATTCAGTGATAGTTTATTTGTCCTAGTTCTTTTAAAAACTATTTATTATTAAATTTGATTTACTAATAGTTATCTGATTAGGTACCTAATTAAATTAATCAAATACTATTTGGACTATTAATAAAAACTCCTAATATTCTTTAGTTTTCTAATTGTTTATAAATTATTAGCCTTTAACAGGGGGGGGGGGGGGGGGGTCAAAAAGTACTTATTTTTTCAGATTCAAACCATAAATCATGTAGAATTAATTTATTAATATCAAAAATTTGAATTTTATAACTACATGACACCTCCAATAAGTAAGTAATTTTTAAAAATCATAAAAAACAATTTAATTTGTGGTATAAAACAGATTTTAGATATATTTTAATTAATATATTTATTTTCATTATTACTTTATAAATATTACATACTTTACTAGTAATTTGCTTATTATTTTTTTTATTATCTATCTATCTTTTTTATATAAATTCACTATCATCTATCAATTTTAAAAAAATATTAAATTATAGTAATAATATTTTATTAATTAATTTATACCTTATCTTCCTAATCTCAATATTTTCATTAGTTTAGATAGAAGATTTGCCACATTTTTTATTCTTTTTAAGTAATTTAAAATTAATTTTTTTCAAAAAAAAAGTTTGAAATTAAAAATATGTAATAAAATCAGGAAGAAATAATAAATATATAAAATTTTACTATAAATTAAGTGTTAATGTAGTAAGTTGTTAGTATTTTCCTAATGTAGATCCTAAATCAAAAGCACCCGTTTCTCCTATATTATTCCACCTTTTATATTTTATTGAGCTAAGTAAAAAAGAACAAAATAGGGAGAATAAATTAGCTATGAAAAGTGGAAGAATATTAAAATAATATAAAATTTTACTATAAATCTAGAGTTAATGTATTAAGTTATGAGCAATTTCCTAATGAAAGTCCTAAACTACAAGAACCCTTTTCTCCAATCCTATTATCCCTTTTAAATTTTAAAGAGTTAAATAAAAAGAACAAAACAGTTAGAATAAATTTGTTAAGAAAAGTGAAAGAAATAAAAATAATTTAAAATTTTACTGTAAATTTAGAGTTAATGTCGTAAGTTAGGAGCAATTTTCTAATGCAGATCCTAAACCACAAGCTCCTAAATCTCCAATAAAATTACCCCTTTATATTTTAAAGAATTGAGTAAATAAGGAACTAATCAAGGAGAATAAATTAGTATGAAAAGTGAAAGAAAATAAAAATTGTACCATAAATCTAGAGTTAATGTAGTAAGTTATGAGTAATTTCCTAATGCAGAAAATAAATTACAAGCACCCTTTTCTCCAATAATATTCCCTCTTTTATATTTAAAGAATTAAGTAGATAAGAACAAATCAAGGAGAATAAATTAGTAATGAAAAGTGAAAGAATATAAAATTTTACTTTAAATCAAGAGTTAATTTAGTAAGTATTCTACAATTTCCTAATGCAGATCCTAAACCGCAAGCTCCATTTTCTCCTATGCTATTACTCCTTTTATATTTTAAAGAGTAGTGCTGAGTAAAAAAAACCAAAATGGTAAAATAAATTAGTTATAAAAAGCAGAAGAATAAATAAAGATTTTACTTTAAAAGAAGAGTTAATGTAGTAAGTTATGAGTAATTTCCTAAACTAGATCCTAAACCGCAAATACCCTAATCTCCAATACTATTTCCCCTTTTATATTTTAAAGAATAGAGTTAAGTAAAAAAATAAAAGTTTTACCATAAACCTAGAGTTAATGCAGTAAGTTGTAAGCAATTTCCTAATGAAGATCCTAAACCACAAGCACCCTTTTCTCCTATATTATTGTTTCTTTTATATTTTAAAAAGTTAAGTAAAAAAACCAGTAAGAATAAATTTGTTATGAAATTGGGAAAATAAAATTTTACGATAAATCAAGAGTTAATGTAGTTAGTTGTGAGCAATTTCCTAATGCATATCCTAAACCACAAGCACCCTTTTCTCTAATTTTATTACCCCTTTTTTATTTTAAAGAGTTAAGTAAAAATGAACAAATCAGGGTGAATAAATTAATTAATTAAAAATAATATAAAATTTTACAATAAATGAAGAGTTAATGTAGTAAGTTATGAGCAATTTCCTAATGAAGATCCTAAACTACATGCACCATTATCTCTAATACTATTACTCCTTTTATATTTTAAAGAGTTAAATATAAGAGAACAAAACAGGGAGAATAATTTAGTTATGCAAAGTGGAAGAAAATAAATATAATATAAAATTTTACGAAAAATCAAGATTTAATGTAGTAAGTTATGAGCAATTTACTAAAACAGATCCTAAATAACATGCCCCTATTTGTCCTATGCTATTCTCCCTTTTATATTTTAAAGAATAGAGTTAAGTAAAAAGGAACAAAACAAAAAAATAAAGTAGTTATGAAAAGTGAAAGAAAATAAAAATTTTACTATAAATCAAGAGTTAATGAAGTAAGTTATGAGTAATTTCTTAATGCAGATCCTAAACCACAAATACCCTTATCTCCAATACTATTCCCCCTTTTATATTTTAAAGAGTTAAATAAATAAGGACAAATTGAGAGAATAATTTTGTTATGAAAAGCAAATGAAAATAAAAATTTTACCATAAATCAAGAGTTAAAGTAGTAATTTAAGAGCAATTTTCTAATGCAGATCCTAAACAACAAGCACCTTTTTCTCCAATATTATTTTCCCTTTTATATTTTAAAAAGTTAAGTAAAAAAGAACTAAATCAGATAGAATCAAATAGTTATGAAAAGTGTAAGAAAATAAAAATAAATAAAAATTTTACTATAAATGAAGAGCTAATGAAGTAAGTTATGAGTAATTTCTTAATGCAGATCCTAAACCACAAACACCCTTATCTCCTATACTATTCCCCCTTTTATATTTTAGAGAGATAAATAAAAAAGAACAAAAAAATAGAGAAAAATTTTGTTAAGAAAAGCATAAGAAAATATAAACTTTACCACAAATCAAGAGTTAATGTAGTAAGTTATGAGCAATTTCCTAATGTAGATCCTAAACCACAAGCACCTTTATCTCCAATATTATTTTCCCTTTAATATTTTAAAGAGTTATGTAAAAAAGAACTAAGAGGGAGAATAAATTAGTTATGGAAAGTGAGAGAAAATAAAAATAATATAAAATTCTACGATAAATCAAGAGTTAATGTAGTAAGTTATGAGCACTTTCCTAATGAAGATCCTAAACCACAAGTACCATTTTCTCCAAAGCTATTATCCCTTTTATATTTTTAACAGTTAAGTAAAAAAGAACAAAATAAAATAATAAAATTTTACATTAAGTAAAGAGTTAATGTGGTAAGCTAAGAGCAATTTTCTAATGCAGATCCTAAACTACAAATTCCTTAATCTTCAATAGAGTTATAACTTTTATGTAAACATTGGCAAATAAGAAGAATATATTTATTTTTTAAAAAATAAAAATAAAATAAAATTCTACGATAAATCTAGAGTTAGTGTAGTAATTGATGTGCAATTTCCTAATGCATATCCTAAACTACTAGCACCTTAATCTCCAATACTATCTCCCCTTTTATTTTAAAAAGATAATCTTTATAAAATCGTAGATTATTAAAAAAGTTTAGAATGTATTTACTTAAATTTAAGAGTCTAATTATCTGCTAAAATATATTGCTGAATCAACTTTAATTTAAAAAAAAAATATAATTACTTAAAATTTTATGAATAATAAGATATTTACATTTTTAAATTTATCTTCTATCATTTTTTATAACACAATATTTTTCTTACCTAATGTATACCCAACAAATTTAAATTAATAAAATTTAATATATTTGATAAAAATTAATAAATATAAATACTCTAGATCCTCATTAATTACCACCCACCCCTCTAACTTTTTAGACCTCAATAATTGCAAAGTTATGAATTTCACATTTTCAAAAACTCAGAAAAGGGCCTTAATATATGAACCTTTATGGTATATACCAAATCCCAAATATTTTTGATACTATTTATCTTTACAAAATTAATTTATAATGTAAAGCTTCTAAACATTTTAATAAAACTATTTAAATATATTTATTTTGTATTTATGCACTTATTTAAAGCATCAATTTAATTCATATATTATTTGTTGTCCTTCTTTCACTTGTGAATTCATTCTCTATCAATATTATTATAAAATATATAAAATACTATTAATAAATAAATTATTTATAATATTTTTTACAGATTTAATAGTATCATCACTGAGCTTTTAATTTTCATTAGCTAACATTTTAGGCGGGATTCATTTTCAATTCTTTAGTTATTATGAAAATTTTTTTCAGAGAAAAGGTATTAAAATTAAGACATTAAGTTTGCAATGAAAAAATATTACTATAAATCAAGATTTAAAGTAGTAAGTTTCTAGCAATTTCCTAATCCAGATCCTAAGAAGCAAGCACCCAATTCTTCAACAATATTGTGTCTTTTATTTACAAAGTTTTAAGTAAAAAGTTATTAATTATAGAGAATTAAAATTATATTTGTAACTGAAAGTGGAAGAATAAAAAATAATTTAGAATTTTACGATAAATTTAGAGTTAATGTTGTAAGTTATGAGTAATTTCCTAATGCAGATCCTAAATCAGAAGCACCCTGATTTTCTATGCTATTATACCTTATAATATAAATTACAAGAATAAGAGAATAAATTTATAAAGAAAAGTGGTGGAAAATATAATTTATAAAAATTACCATAAATTTAGATTTAATTATCTTAGCTATTAGCAATTCCCTAGTCCAAATCCTAAACCACAAATACCTTAATCTTTAATACTATTTTTCCTTATATATTAATATATTTAATCATAATGTAAAAATCAATCAAGGTAAATAAATTTGTAATAAAATAAAACAAAGTAAAATATAAAATTTACTACAAAGATAGAGTTAAATTAGTAAGTTATGAACAATTTCCTAATGCTGATCCTAAACCACAAGCACCCTAATCTCCTATTCTATTGTAACTGTTATATTTAAAGGATTAAGTAAAAATAGTAAAAACTGAGAGAATAAATTCCTAATAAAAATAGAAAAAAATAGAGAAATTATAAAATTTCACGATAAATCAAGAGTTAATGTAGTAAGCTCAGAGCAATTTCCAAATTTAGATCCTAAACCACAAGTACCTTAATCTCCAAAGCTATTTTAACTTTTTAATATTTAAGTTAAAATATAGTAGATTGTACTGCTATGAGCATTTTTCTCACTTTTTAAAAGAAATTTAAAATTTTCACAAATTAACTGCTTCTAAAATATTATTATGAATCTACTCATTCATATGAAGGTTTTACAAAGGTATTATATGAATCTATTTATATAAATTAATAATTTATTTCTTGTTTTATTATCCTTGTTTCATTTGTGAATTCAGTTTTATCTATCAAATATATTTTTTATTATGTTAAATTTAATTAATAATATTCTTTAATTTATACCTTATCTACACTAATCTCTTTAATCTCATTAGTTTTTATAGCAGATTACCTATTAAGTTTCTTTCATTATTTATTTTTAAAGTTAATAAATTAAAAAATAATAATAAATTGAAACTATAAATAAGTAAAAGAGAAAGAAATAATAAATTTTACTAGTGATTTATGGTAAATGTAATAAGCTATGGGCAATTTCTTAATCCAAATCCTAAATCACCAGCATTATCCACTCCAATTTTATTAAACCTAATATATTTAAAGAATTAACACAAAAAGAATAAAAATGGAGAATAAATATGTAATGAAAAGTAGATGAAAATAACTATAATATAAAATTACCTTAATTCAAGAGTTAATCCAGTAAGTTTTGAGCAATTTCCTAATCCAAATCCTAAACCAAAAGCACCTTAAGCTCTTAAATCATTTCTCATTTTTTGTTTAAATAATTAGGTAAATAAGAAAAATATAGAAAGAATAATTTTGTTTTGAAAAGAGAAGTAGATAAAATAATATTTAACCACAAATCAAGTGTTAATGTAGTAAGTTATGCACAATTTCCTAATCCAGATCCTAAACCACAACCACCCTTCACTCCTATTCCATTATATCTTTATATTTAAATAATATATAAAAAGAATAATACAGAGAGAATAAATTTATTATGAAAAGTGGAAGAAAAACCTTAAGATTAGATATAATGAAGTAAGTTTTGAGTAATTTCCTATTGCAGATCCTAAATCGCAAGCACCTTAATCTTCAATACTATTCGAACTTTTATTTTATATGAGTTAAGTTAGTAAAAAAACAGAGAGAATAAATTTGATATGAAAGTGAAAGAAAATAAAAATAATATAACATTTTACGATAGATCAAGAGTTAATGTAGTAAGTTATGAGCTATTTCCTAATCCAGATACTAAACTATGAGCACCATTTTTTCCAATGCTATTAGCCCTTTTATATTAAAAAAGTTAAGAGATATAGAACAAAATAGAGAGAATAAATTTGTGTTGAAAAGTTTAAGAAAATAAAAATCATATAAATTACCTTAATTCAAGAGTTAATGTAGTAAGTTATGAGCATTTTCCTAATGCTGATCCTAAATCACTAGCACCCTTTTCTTCAATGCTATTACCACTTTTATATTTAAAGAGTTAAGTTAAAAGAGAACAAAAAAGAAAGAATAAAATTTTTTATGAAAAGCGAAAAAAATAAAAAGAATGTAACATTTTACGATAAGTCAAGAGTTAAAGTAGTAAGTTATAAGATATTTACTAATGCAGATCCTAAACCAACAGCGCCATTTTATCCAATGCTATTGTCCCTTTTATATTTAAAGAGTTAAGAAAAAAGAACTAAGCAGAGAGAATAAATTTGTTTTGAAAAGTGAAAGAAAGTAAAATAAATTTAACTCAAAACTAAGAGTTAAAGTAGTAAGTTTTGAGCAATTTCCTAATCCAGATCCTAAATCACAAGCACCTTTTTCTCCAAATTGATTAAATCTTTTATATTTAAAGAGATAGGTAAATAGGGGAAAAAACTGAGAGAATATTTTTGTAAGAAAAGTCAAAAAAATATAAAATTATACGACAAGTCTAAAGTTAACGTAGTAAGTTATGAGCACTTTCCTAATGCAGATCCTAAACCACAAGCACTCTTTTCTCCAATGCTAATTGACCTTTTATATTAAAAGAGCTTAGTTAATGAGCAATAAAATGAGAATTAATTTGTTATCAAATGAATGATAAAATAAATATAATATAACTTACCTTATATTTAGATTAAATGTAGTAAGTTATGAGCAATTTTCTAATTCAGATACTAAACCACAAACACCCTAATCTTCAATGATATTTCCACTTTTATATTTTAATAAGTTAAGTAAATAGGAACAAATCTGTAAGAATAATTTGTTTAGAAAAGTGAAATAAATCAAAAATAATATAAAATTTTACTATAAATCAAGAGTTAAGCAAGTAAGTTGTACACTATTTCTAAATGCAGATCCTAAACCACAAGCACCATTTTGTCTTATGCTACTTTCCCTTTTATATTTAAAGAGTTAAATAAGAACTGAATGAAACAGGGAGAATAAATTTGTTATGAAAAATGAAAGAAATAAAAAAAAGCATAAAATTTTATTGGAATGGTTTATGGTATTTATATTAAATATTATCCTTCCCTACATAGAGAATAAACGTGTAATTATTTTATAAAAATATTATATTAATTAACTTATTTAATTATTTTAATTAATCTTTTATACTTTTTTCACTCTTCAAATCAAAAACATCTAAAATATATTTTTAAAAAATATTAATTTAATAAATAATATTTATTAATTTATACCTTAATAATATCTTTACTAATCTCTTTATTTTCATTAACTTTTATTTTAGAATTGATCTATTTTTCATTCTTTCATTTTATATATTAAAAAGTATAAATTTTAAAATGAAAAGTAGAAGAAAATAAAAAATTTTTACTATAAATGAAGATTCAATATAGTAAGTTATTAGAGCTGTCTTAATGCTTATCCTAAACTAAAAGCACCTATATCCTTAATGCTGTTCTATCTTTTATTTTTAATGAGTTAAGTCAAAATTAACAAAAAAAAATAAATAAATAAATTTATTATGATAAGTGAAAGAAAAGAAAATAAAGTAAAATTTTACTTTAAAACAAGAGATAAGGTAGAAAGTTATAAGCACTTTCCTAATTCAGATACTAAACCACTCTCACCATTTTCTCCAATATTGTTTGACCTTTTATATTTAAAGATTTAAGTAAAAACAACAAAATAAAGAGGAGATTTGTTATTAGAAGTGGAAGAAAAAATAAAGTAATTATACGAAAAATCGAGAGATAATGTAGTAAGTTAAGAGCACTTTCCTAATGCAGATCCTAAACCACTAGCACCCTATTCTCCAATACTATTTAACCTTTTATTTCAATCTGTTATGAGAAGTGAAAGAAAATAAAAGTAATATAAAATTTTACTTAAAAAAAAAAGATAATGTAGAAAGTTAAGAGTATTTTCCTAGTCCTGATCCTATACCAAGAGTACCTTAATCTCCAATGTTATTATAACTTTTATATTTATAGAATTAAATAAAGATTAATAAAAAATATATAAATTTGTTATGAATGTGGAAGGAAATGAAAACAATTAAAAATTTTACAATAAATCAAGAGTTAATGTAGCAAGTTATGAACAATTTCCTAGTGCAGATCCTAAACCACAAGCGCCATTTCCTCCAATTCTATTATCGCTTTTTATTTAAAGAGTAATATAAAAAATAAAAAAATTAAAAAAATAGAATTAATTAGTTATAAAGGAAGAAAATAATAATAATATAAAATTTTACTTTAAAACTAGAGTTAATGTAGAAAGTTATGAACACTTTCCTAATTCTGATCCTAAACCACAAACACCCTTTTCTCCAATACTGTTAGACCTTTTATATTTAAAGAGTTATGTAAAAATAGCCAAAATGAGAGAATTAACTTTCCATTAGAATAGGAAGATAATAAAAATAATATAAAATCTTACTATAAATCTAGAGATAAGGTTGAAAGTTATAAGCACTTTCCTAATTCGGATACTAAACTACTAGCACCCTTTTCTCCAATACTGTTTGACCTTTTATATTTCAAGAGTTATGTAAACAATAATATAAAAAGAGAAAATTTGCTAAGAAAATTGAAAAAAAATGAAAATAATATAAAACTTACTTCAAAATAAGAGATAATGTAGTAAGTTATGAACACTTTCCGAAAGCAGACCCTAAACCAAAAGCGCCTTATTCTCCAATTCTATAATCTCTTTTATATTTAAATTGTTAAGTAAAAATATAACAGAGAGAATAATTTATTAAGAAAATATGAAAAATAAATGTAATCTATTTTTTTACGTTAAATCTAGTTATAATATAGTAAGTTATGAACACTTTCCTAATGCTGATCCTAAGCCACAAGCACCTTAATCTCCAATATCATTAAAACTTTTATTTAAATAATTAATTCAAAGATATCAAAACAAAGACAATTAATTTGTTTTGAAAAATTGAAGAAAATAAAAATAATTTTAAATTTTACGATAAGTCAAGAGATAATGTAGTAAGTTATGTACATTTTGCTAACGAAGATCCTATACCACAAGCACCTTAATCTCCAATTCTATTATCGCTTTTATATTTAAATAGTAAAGTAAATAATAATAAAAAAGAGGGAATAAATTTATCATCATAAATTGAGAAAATAAAAATAATTTAATATTTTACGATAATAAAAGAGATAATGTAGTAAGTTATGAGCAATCTCCTAGTGCGGATCCTAAACGACAGGCACCCTTTTCTCTTAAACTATTTAAACTTTTATATTAAAAGAGCTAATTAATCAATAACAAATAAAGAGAGAATAAACTTGTTTTGATAAGTGGAAAAATAAAAATAGTATAAAATTTTACTATAAATCTAGATATAAATTAGTAAGTTAAGAGCAATTTGCTAATTCAGATACTAAACTACTAGCTCCCTTTACTTTAATACTATTTTATCTTTTATATTTCAAGTAAAAAAACATAACAGTGAGAATTAATTTGATACGAAAATTTAAAGAAAATTAAAGTAATATATATTTTTACTATAAATTAAGAGATAAAGTAGCTAGTTATGAGCACTTTCCTAATACAGACCCTAAATTGAGAGCACCTTAATCTTGAATGCTATCTTTGCTTTTATATTTAAAGATCTAAGTAAAAAGTAACAAAACAGAGAAAATAAATTTTTTATGAAAATTAAAAGAAAAAATAAAATAAATTTTACGAAAAATCAAGAGATAATATAGAAAGTTATGAGTACTTTTCTAATAAAGATCCTTAATCACAAGTACCTTATTATCTAATACTATTTTCAATTTTATAATTTTATATCTTCTCAAAATAATTTTTTAGGTTATTATAAAATTGTAGCATACAATTATTTAAACGTAAGTGTCTGATTATCTGCTTTAATATATTGTTGAATCAACTTTTAATTTATTAATAATAAAATTTATTATTATTATCTTCTTAAAATAAAATATTTACATTTTTAAATTCATCTTCTATCATTTTTTATTGCACAATATTTTTTTATAATAATTTATTATTAACTAATTTAAATTGGTAAAAGAAAATTTTTTGTTTTTATTAATATGACTTAAAAATGTACCATTTAAAATCTTAAAGATAAAGGTAATGACTTTTAATATTATTATTTATGTTGCTCTTTAACAACAAAATAATTTTTAATTCTAATTACTCAGAGCTAATATTGGAAGGATTATTACAATTTGTAGATAAATATTATAATGTTATATCTTTTTCACGGGTATTTAAATAAGAAATATTGATTTGAAAATATTATATCTTGTTGTAAGAATAAAATAAGAGGCTAAAATACTATTACCACACTCATAACATAAGATTTTTAAAAAATTAAAATTTATCTTTAAATTACTATTTACAAATTTATGAATATAAAGCATCCCACATAAGTTTTGGGGCATTTGAATTTTTTCATATTATAAATACTTTTATTTGTTTTATACCTCAAAGTTCTCTAAAAAGTGATACAAATCAATTAAATTGAAGTTATTTTTAATTCATTAATTAAAAATTAATACTAAATTATTTTTAATTATAATTTCTATTTTAAATCTATTAATTATTCATATTGGTAGAATAAAAGTTAAAAAAATATGGAATATACTATATAGTAAAATTAATTAAAAATAATGAATAATGAACAGTGATAGTAAAATAAATGAAATTATAGGTTATTAATAAAGCATACATTCTTTATATATTAATATATACTTATTTATTTTAAAATAGATTTTAATTTTATATTTATAATTATCCATAGATTTTATATTTCCTTATCATAATACTAATATGCTTAAAAGGAAGAGAATACTCATTGAGAACCAAATTATTGCTTGAAAGGAAGGTGATGGAGGTGGTGTAGGGGGTGGAGAAGGATTATTAGAAATAGAAAAGTTAATCTAATATTTTTCTTCAGTAAGTTAATAAGGATGAATAGTTACTATATTTTGGTAAGATTACTTATTCAAAATTTACATCCCTATTTTATCTGAAATAGTTATTCTAGTAGAAGATCCGTTACTGAAGTATATAATAAATTAGTTTTAGCTAATTTGCTCTGCATAAGTTATATATGCTTTGTCTATAATAATAGATTTTTGATTTATTGCTTATGCACTTTAGATTAAATACTATCCTTAAATAATACTTTAATTAGTGTAACTAGCTATATAGGTATTTCCTTATTTTTAGCCAAATAGTAAAGTATATTAATCACCAGTAATACCTGCTTATAATTGATCAAAAGCATCTTTAAAATAGTACAATTAAACACTCTCTATTGTCAATTGTTAATTTTTATCAAAAGAAAAAGTAATATCATA
>JH651227.1:618200-632974 GCA_000260095.1 Tetrahymena borealis
GAAAACAATATTCCATACAAAGAAATTGGATAGTAAACAGAAGGACCTATTATCTCTTCTATTTCTAGTTATTAAGATGGCTTGAATAGTAAATATTTTATTGGATATAGTAAAGAAAATATCAAAAATAACTGTTATGATGTTTAGATTACCTATTTTCGTCTAGAATTAATCCAAAGAGTTCTCACAAGAACTTAATTGGCTAGTTTTACTTTATTAAACTCCTGTGATAAAATTCTCTAGATAAGTGCAAGTTTGTATAGCTCTACTAATGGTTTTATTAGCTATCACAGTGATAGAGATTCTCTAACTCTTCATTTTTAATATGCTTAAGATATAGGATTGAGTACAATAAAGCTCAATAACGACTAATAAATTGATAATCAAGTTTCAATGTAAATGAATGGAAATATTTATATCATTTATTCTAGCAAAGAAAAGATTGGCTTGCTCAAATACAATATTGGATAAAATACCTTAGAAAAAAAAGATTCTTATAGTATTTAAAATTATGTAAGCCAACATATTGCAGTAGATCCTACTTATACTCTTTTTGCATTTGATTACAGCAAGAATATTCTCTATAGTTTCTTTATAGATTATACTAAAGACAAACTCATTATTAACTAGTAAGATCTTCCATAATTGACTTCAAGATACTATCTTAAAAGTACCTAAAGATATAAAGATACTCTTATCTTAACCTTAACTGGTTATCGATAAAATGCTTTTGTCAAATTGAAAAAATAAGTTTTTATTGAAGAAGGCGTTTTCTAAGTTGAAGATATCACTTAAATTCCACTCTATTTTGACTTCTAACCTATCTTCATAGATTCAAAAACTATTATTTTTTATAATAATAATTATTAGTTCTAAATGATCAATATTTAAAAGTAATAGGTCATTTTCTAATAAACTTTTGATTAAAACCACATTGTTGATATGAACCAATATATAGATAATTAATTTATTGTTCATTTAACTAAAAAGGATGATTAAGGAAAAGATGTTTCTTTAATTTACACAGCCCAATTACAGACTCCTTCTTTGATAATTAAGGCGACTAATACTAAATTAGAATTTACTATCTATCAAATAGACAGATCTTACAGTTCTATTATTTAAATAATAATTAATGTAACTAACGATTTAAAAACCACTCTCATCCGAAATTAAATTAATATTTAAAATATGGTGCCTTCTTTAACTAGTGATATGTATTAAATTCCAGTAGAAAAATATATTATAGGGTCTAATTTTAATCCATAAATATCTGTTGGAGAAAATAATTATATAAGAAATATAAAACTAATTAGAGTAATCTAACTATAATAATCTACTTCTATTCTAATAGAGGGAATATAGAGTATCTACTAAACTGATGGTTCAATTTCTTCAGTTATCACTAAGAAATTTGGCAACATTTACTCCATTTTTGCAGCAGCTCCTGAAATTTAGGGAATTAATAGTTAAATTGGTGGAGTTTTTCTTTATTCTACTTCATTTTAGCCTTCTTCCCCTATAGGAATAGTAGATAATTATGGCTCTTTTATTTTAGAGTCTGAAATTGGGACTAAATCATTTACAATCTATGTTCCTTTTATGATTAGGAAAACAAAACTTTTTTACAACTCCATAACCACAACTTGCAGTGATTAAAATTTTGCTTTTGCTTCAGATACAGAGAATAATGTTCTCTTTATAATGTGTGGTCAAGTAATAGAACAATTCAGCTATTAATTTAATCAAGATATTGAAGGAAAATTACTAATATCTTCTCAAAAGAAAATAATATTTGATTCTTCTCAATATTAAAAGTTGATTTGTATTTAAGGAAATTTATTCATTTATAATGACTAGTCTATTGCAGCTTATGATTATTTTACTAATAGCCTTGTAGGAAACCCTATAAAAATTCCTTAATTTGAAACTAATTAAAAAATAATTATATTCAGCTAATTCTTCATTATTTCATACAATTTATAAGAAAAATTAACTATCTCACTTTACTCATATGGTTAATTCTAAAGTGATTAATCTGTTTTCGTAAGAAATTTAATTTAAGGTATCCCCTCTTAGACTCACCTTTCTATGATCCCAAAAAGAAATTAAATTGAATACCTGTATGTATCAACTAGTGTCTAAAATCTGTACACTCTTTTTAGAATAAATAAGGCCTATTCTTAGAATTAATTGTATACAACTGTTAATATTACATCAGATTAATATAGCGTTCCAATAATTAGTTAAGATTTAATTTGCATTGTCGGCTCAGATTAATAAGTATAGTGTTAGTAAATTTTGAAAGAAGCAACTCTTAACTACTAATTGAATTTAATTTAAAGCAATTTCGATAACAATTTAGCATTTAATTCCTTAGTAACCCTTAATTTCGGAGATTAATAATAATTATTTGAAATACAAGTCTTAAGAAATGGTTCTTTGTAATATAGTACTTTAAACTAATAAGCAGAAAGTCTTCAAAAACTTAGAACTGAAGTTTAAGATACTAACTTTAGCTAAGGAAGTACATTTTATTTTAATGATTAACAATTGACTAATAACTGCCTTTTAGGTTGGTAAACTGACTATTACTAAATGAATATTACAAATAGATTAAAATATGAGGAATCTAAAAATTCAAGAACTATTTTTACAATTCTCTATAATTAAAAGGCTACTCTAGAATATAATTAGATAATAATTGGAGCGAATCTACTTAAAATTTAGAGAGAAACTAGTTAAATCTGTACTACAATTCTAGACGATTCAGGCTCTAGAATTTAATTAGATCCATAATCCTTCATATAAAATATTTATCTCATTTGCTAAGAAAGATTTTATAAATATTAAATACAATTCGCTTATTATAATACTGATTCTATGTTAGCAGCTTTATTGGATTAAAGTTTTTCATCATTTTCTAGCAGTATCAAATCGAAGGAGTTTAATAGAATAGTGAGCTTTAAAACTGAATTGTGGTTATATAAGCCTTCTAGTAATAAAATATATTAAATTGTATAAGTCAAAAATTCAGATAAATTTTAAATTGTATAGCAACAAATTGGACTTACTTCTCCAATAAGCATTAACATAATCAATTTTTTAAGCTTAAATTTATAATTCTTTAGAAGTGGTTTAATATAGGTTGAAGATGTGGAATAAGATAAAAATATTTAATATTCTTACTATTATCTTAAAGACATGCTTCAGAGAGTCAATTTTATTGTTGGAGAGAATGATTAAATAGAACTGGTCAAATAATATTCTGATTTGAAATTTAGAATATAATTTGCTAAATCTTTCATCTACGATATTACTTTTTCTTAGGATAAAAACAATCAATTAATTATTGAAAGTGCTTCTTTATACTATTATAAAAACGCATTTGATTATCTTGATGTTGGTATTTCTAATGATAAATATACCTTAATTGTAGGCTTTGATGATTACTCGTTTTATGCAACCCTTTATAATAATTAAAGTGGTAAGTAGAATTAATTTCTTTTCTAAAGTTCATCAGAAATAAAAAGAAAGTATTATGATGAAGATTAATACTATGTAACCTATACTGAATAAATTAGTTTAAATTAATTTATTTTTTATTTCAACAATGGAGGTTCGACCAGCGTTGAAATTTCAGATAGTATAGGGCTTACATTTTTTTATAACAAAGAATTTTATGAATATAAGAAACTAATAATCTATCCGATAGGAGTTAAAGAAGAAAATAAATGGATTAATATCTCATTGACTCCTGATAATCCTTCGCCTTCTTCTCCTTCCTCTCAAATAAGAATTATATTTTCTTTGAGCCTTTTCATCATCTTAAGTTTCCTTCTAATTTGAAATTAAAGCTTATTTTGTGAATTAGCTATCTCATAAATAATATATTAAAAATCAAATTTCCTACATCATAAAAAAAAAAAATTATAATGAGAAATACTTTGAAGGAAAATATATTATTTTGTAAGATTTTATAAATAAATTCATAATTAGATTTCTTTTTTATGGAAATTAAAATAGCTTTTAAGTTGATATGTTGTTATGAATATTAATGTATTTTTTATTAATTTTTATGTGCCAATATATTCAAAGTCATGCCAGAAATATTCTTTAAATATTAATATTTATGTATGATTCTTAAATAATAAAAAGTCATATTTCTAAATTTTGAAATATTTGCTTTTTTATTTAATAAGCGTTTAAATTCTTATTTAATATTTGGATACAGTTTCATAAAGTTGACCAATTTTTCTTTAGCAAAGTATTTTTGAGGAATCTAGTATTACATAGTTTTAGTTATTGGAGATTAACCTGTTTTTGATGTTATACTGGAATTTTAATTAATAATTATTTTTTCTAAGGAGTGATAATACTATTTTAGTATTCTAAAATAATAAAGAAATAAAGGGTACTTCAATTAATTGAATAAGATTACCTAGATATTGATAATATTTAATTTTCATATATTTTTATTATAATAATAAAATTAAATAGAACTGAGTGATTAAGAAATTAATAATATTAGAAAATTCAAGAATAAAAACAGTTCGAATAAGAAGAATAGGGTAAATAAATAATATTAAAAGAAGAGAATTTTAATAATAAATTAATTAATCTTAAATCTTATTAATAAAATTAATATCTTTTAATTATTTACCCTTAGTTTGAAAATAAAGATAATAGTTTAATTTAAGGATAACATCAATATAGGACTAATTTTTTAAATTGCTAAAATTGTTCTTAAACTTGAGTAAAAACTGTAATTATAATATATAATAATATGGATTAGGGGTATCTAATTTATTTTTATTTGTATTCAAAAACTTTAATTTCTCTCAGGTGTTAAAATTGTTTATAATTGATTTTAATCAGCATATATTCAAATGTATATTTTACTATAATATAATATAAATATACTTATCTAAATTAATGGTTTATTTCTTATTTCATTATCTTTGATTATTTCATTCATCATTATCTTTCAAATTTATATTTTAAAAAGCATTAAATTATTTAAATAATATTTGTTAATTTTTACCTTAAATATTTAGCTACTAATCTCTTTAATCTCATAATTTAAGATTATATTACCTATAAACTTTATAATCTTTTATTTAAAATATTTAAAAATTAATTTAAAAAATAATAAAATGGATATTATAAAATAATAAAGAATAGGCTAAAAAAATAAAATTAAACCTTAATTAAAGAGTTAATGAAGTAAGTTATGAGCACTTTCCTAAAGCAGATCCTAAGCCACAAGCACCATTTTCTCCAATGCTATTATAGCTTTTATATTTAAAGAATTAAGTAAAAAAATAACATAGGTGAGAGAATAAAATTGTATTGAAAGTGGAAGAAAATATAAATAAAATAAAATTTTACTATAAATCAATAGTTAATGTAGTAAGTGATGAACAATTTCCTAAAGTAGACCCTAAACCACAAGCACCCTTTTCTCCAATACAATTATCCCTATTATTTTTAAAGAGTTAAATAAAAATATAATAGAGCAGTGAGATAAATTTTTGCTGAAAGTAGAAGAAAATAAAATTTTACCCTAATTAAAGAGTTAATGTAGTAAGATATAAGCAATTTCCTAAAGTAGACCCTAAACCACAAGCCCCCTTTTCTCCAATTCTATTATAACTTTTATATTTAAAGAGTTAAGTAAAAAAATAATATAGCAGAGAGTTAGAATTTATGTTGAAAAGTAGAAGAAAATAATAATAATATAATATTTTACTTTAATTAAAGAGTTAATGTAGTAAGTTATGGGAAATTTCCTAAAGTAGACCCTAAACCACAAGCACCCTTTTCTCCTATGCTATTATTACTATTTATATAAAGAATTAAGCAAAAAAATAACAGAGTAGTTAGAATAAATTTTTGTTGAAAGTGGAAGAAAATAAATATAATTTAAAATTTTACCCTAATTAAAGAGTTAATGTAGTAAGATATGAGCAATTTCTTAAAGTAGACCCTAAACTATAAATTCCTTTATCTCCAATGCTATTGTTTCTATTATGTTTAAAGAGTAATTAAAGTAAAAAAAATAATATTTTACTCTAATTAAAGAGTTAATGTAGTAAGATATGAGCAATTTCCTAAAGCAGACCCTAAACCAAAAGCACCCTTTTCTCCAATGCTATTATAACTTTTATTTTTAAAGAACTAAGTAAAATAACAATATAGGAGAGAGAATAAATTTGTGTTGAAAATGGAGGAAAATAAAAATAATATAAAATTCTACTTTAATTAAAGTGTTAATGTAGGTAGATATGAGCATTTTCCTAAAGCAGACCCTAATCCACAAGCACCCTTTTCTCCAATGCTATTATAACTTTTATATTTAAAGAGTTAAGTAAAAAAATAATCTAGCAGAGAGTTAGAATTTATGTTGAAAAGTGGAAGAAAATAAAAATAAAATAATATTTTACTTTAATTAAAGAGTTAATGTAGTAAGTTATGGGAAATTTCCTAAAGCAGACCCTAAACCACAAGCACCATTTTCTCCAATGCTATTAAGGCTTTTATATTTAAAGAGTTAAGCAAAAAAATAACATAGGAGAGAAAATAATTTTTGTTGAAAGTGGAAGAAAATAAATATAATTTAAAATCTTACCCTAATTAAAGAGTTAATGTAGTAAGCTATGATAAATTTCCTAAAGCAGATACTAAACCACAAGCACCTTGATCTCCAATTTTATTGTTCCTAATATTTTTAAAGAGTAAGTAAATAAATTACATAGTAGAGAGATAAATTTGTGTTGTGAAAGTGGAAGAAAATAAAAATAATATAAAATTTTACCCTAATTAAAGAGTTAATGTAGTAAGATATGAGCAATTTCCTAAAGCAGACCCTAAACCACAAGCACCATTTTCTCCAATTCTATTAAGGCTTTTATATTTAAAGAGTTAAGCAAAAAAAATAACATAGGAGAGAGAATATATTTACATTAAAAGTCGAATAAAATATAAATATTATAAAATTTTACCTTAAATCAAGAGTTAATGTAGTAAGCTATGATAAATTTCCTAAAGCAGATACTAAACTACAAGCACCTTGATCTCCAATTCTATTATTTCTTTTATATTTAAAAAGTTAAGTAAATAAATAAAGTAGCAGAGAGTTAAAATTTGTGAAAAAAAGTGGAAGAAAATAAAAATAATTTAAAGTTTTACCTTAAATGAAGTATTAAAGCAGTAAGTTATGAGCAAATTTGTAAAGCAGACCCTAAACCACAAGCACCTTAATCTCCAATATTTTACCTTTCATTTTTAAAGAAACTTTATAAGTCAATAAAAAAATTATAAATATTTACTAAAAATCAAGTGTCAATTTTTTTGTCTAAATATTTTGTTGAATAAACTTTTAATTTATAAATAATAAAGTTTTTTAATATTATTTTAACAATAAGGTATTTACATTTTTAAATTAGTCTTCTTTCATTTTTTATTATAGAATATTTTTCTGTCCCCTTTTGTATTCCTAACAAATTTAAATTAAAATGTTCAATATTTGATAAAAATTAATGAAAGAAAATGTGTTATCTTTTATAACTTAGAGTTCAAAATAGAAATTTTCTAACTAAAACGATATAATTAATTTATAATATAAAATATGGGTGTTCAATTTTGAAATTTAAGAATGAGAAAAATAAAATAAATTTTTATATTTTTTGTAAACGCTCAATAAAATCAAAAATAAATTAAAGTTATACCAAGTATCACTTTTATAATTAATAAATTAATATATAATGAAGAATATAACTTAAACTAAATTTTAATTCAGAAAGATAAATAAGATTTAATTTCTAAAATATTTATAATTCTATTCAAAAATTATTCTTATTTAATTATTAATAAATAAATATTCTATTTAAAAATATTTTTTTACCATAATGATTATAATGATTGATATTATATGTATATAATTGATTACGCATTAATAACACCTGATAATATGAGAATATCATCTTTATAATCTTTATATGTATTAATTCTTGATATAAATCATTTTTTATAAATCTATTCTATGATTATTGAATGATTTATACATTCATTAATATTATGAATAACAAACAATTAAAAAATTATTCCCATCTTAAGTAACGACCACTACAATCTATCTCCCAAGTATCTTTATTATAAATTAAAATAGTAATTATCTTTCTAGAAAGGAGATATTTTCTTTATTAACCTGATTTTTATTATCCTTTTTTGTTAGAAATGAATTTTTTTTTAAACATAAATTACATTATATTAAAATTAATTTGTAATAATTAGCAGTGATTGTAGGTTAAATGAATAAAAGGATATTAAAAAAGCATACTTTCCATATTTTTTATAATAATATATATATTTATTTATTTTAATATAGATTAATTTTATATTTATAATTATTTAGATATTTTATATTCCTTATCACAATACTAGTAAACTTAATAGGAAGAGAATACTCATTGAGAACCAAATTATTGTTTGAGAGGATGGATAGGGAGATGGCGAAGGGGGTGGAGAAGGAGTATTATTTGATATAGAAAAATTAATCTAAGATTTTTCTTCAGTAAGTTAATAAGGATGAATAGTTACTATATTTTGGTAAGATTACTTATTCAAAATTTACATCCCTATTTGATCTGAAATAGTTATACTAGTAGAAGATCCGTTATTGAAGTATATAATAAATTAGTTTTAGCTAATTTGCTCTGTATAAGTTATATATGCTTTATCTACAATAATAGATTTTTGATTTATTGCCTATGCACCTTAGATTAAATACTATTCTTAAATAATACTTTAATTAGTGTAACTAGCTATATAGGTATTTCCTTATTTTTAGCCAAACAGTAAGGTATATTAATCGCCAGTAATACCAGCTTATAATTGATCAAAAGCATCTTTAAAATAGTACAATTAAACACTCTCTATTGTCAATTGTTAATTTTTATCAAAAGAAAAAGTAATATCATAGACGAAGGAGTAAGTATACTATATTCTGAACTGAGTATCAGAATATTAATAGATTGAAGCAATTTGATCATTATCACCAACAATAAAATTATTACTTTAAAGTAGGTCTTAAAGATAATAGTAAGAATATTAGATTTCATTACTATCTTAAACATTCTATACATTTATTAAGCCACTTCTGAAGAATGATAGTTTTAGGTTCAAGCTGCTGATTACATTAAAACTTAATATAGATGTTAGAGAGATATATTAACGTGAAACAGACAATTATTCTGAACCCTCCTTTTTTTCAATCAAATACTTATTAGTCTGAGTAGGGTCAAATAACCACAATTCAGAATCAATGCTCACAATTCTTCTAAAGTGATTTTACTAATTCGAGGCATCAAATGATTAAGAGTTTTTATCTATTAGAGAAGCTTGAGAAATGACACCATTTTTATCAGAAGTAAATTATACTGTATATTTAGATAAGTTAGCCTTGCAGAGAACATAAATATCTTAATTGAAAGAAGATGGATTAACTTAAACTTTAGAAGCAGAGTCATCTAATATAGTAAAGCAATTTTAACTAAAATCTCCTTAAATTATAAGTAAATTGTTTCCAATTTTAATCTAATTAGATTCTAAAATTGCTTTCTAGTTATAGAGAATTGTAAATACATAACTTTTAATTTGAGTATCTACGTTATCTAATCTATTAATAATCAATGCATTAGGATTAACAGATTCCCAACCTAATATGCAAGCATTGAAAACCTTCTAATCTTCAAAGTAGAAAGTAGTTCCATCAACGAAGTTACTATCTTAAAGATCAGCTCTAAGCTTTTGAATACTTTAAGCATATTAATCTACAATACCATATTAAGTAGAACCATTTCTCATAATATTTAAATCATAGATTTATTATTAATCTCCAATTTTTAGAGTAATTAAGGATTAAAATGTCAAAAAACTGTAGAAATCTCTAGAGCCAATATATTAAGAGTAGGAGAGAGTAGCTTATTCTAATATTTACTAGCAGCTAACTTATTATGAACCAATTAAACAAAATGCGTTTTAGCTAATGACTGGAACATTAGATTAGTCAGATCCCATAACTACAGTAGTATAGAATTGATTTTAAGAATAAGCATTATTTATTCTAAATAGTTAATATCAATTCTAAACTTAGACAAATAAGTATTCTATTTTATTCCTTTTTGGGATTAAAGATAGGTTTTCTTCTAAAGGTTAATCTATTAATAAATATCTGACAAAAACAGCTTTTTTTTCTTAATTTTAGAATTAATCATAAGAGAATAATTAGATATTGATCTTTTGTTGATCATTATAAGATATAATAAAGGTTTAACTAAATAAAATAACTAATTAATTCTCTTGCAATTAAGGAATTTAAATAGGATTTCCTATGAAGCTATTAACTTAATAGTCATAAGCAGCAATATATTAAGCGTTGTAGATAAATAGATTACCTTTAATACAAATTAATTTCTGATATTAAGAAGAATCAAAAATTAAATTATTTTGAGAAACTACAAATAAATCTCCTTCCTTAGCATTATTGTATTAATAATTGATCTATGTGATTAATTGATCACACATGATAAATAAGACATTATTTGAAGGATCTGAAGCAAATGAAAAGTTTGTTTTACTACAATTTGTAGTAAAGGTATTGTAATACAAATTTTCATCGTTTACAATAAAAGGAACATAGATTGTAAATGAATTAGTTCCTTCAGATTATAAAATAAATGAGCCATAGTTGTCGATAGTTAGTATAGTAGATTAAAGCTTAAGATTAGAAGCATAAAGAGTTACTTCACCATACCCACCATTAATTTGTGGAGTAGCTCCAAAGATGGAATAGAAATTACCAGATTAGTTTATAATTAGGGTAGAGATTAGACCATCAGTTTAAAAGACACTCTATATATTATTAATATATACCGAAGATTATTATTTTAGAGTATTCACTCTATTTAGATACACATAAAGAATAAAACCATTTCTACTAACAGTTATTTCTGGGTTGAAATTAGAACCTATTATGTACTTTTCTACAGGAATCTCATAAGTCTGATCAGATAAAGATGGAATTATATTCTACAAATAAATCAAACTTTTAGTGAATTTAGTTATTAAGTCGTTAGTAACATTAATTTTTATTTAAATTTTCAAACTAAAAGGCTACTCACTTTGATGTATAGTATATTCCAATAATTAATTAGTTCCAATAATTGTCATAGAAGGATTTTATATTAGAGCAGCATAGTTTAAATATTTAACATTTCCTTAATCATCCTACTTAGTAATATCCACCATGAATTAATTACCAATAAAATGATTGGGATCAAAAGAGTAGGTTTAATCTAAATTCTATTAGAAAATAACTTATTATTTCTCAATATTAATCATTTGGAAACTATTACTATTATAAATGACCAAGATATTATCACCTATGAAGACAGGGACTTAATCAAAATAAAGTTGGGTTTTTATTATATTATTAATACCGACAATATTTTCATCAAATAATTTATTATAATTTAAATTCAAAAAAACATTTCCGCTTTTAGAATAGACGTCAATTAAAGTCAAAATAAAATTGTTTTTAAATCTTTGTAAACTGTGAACTAAGTAAGTGCTATCTAATTCAGGAAGAATCAACTCATTAACTATTAGTTTATCAGTTGCCTAATCCAAAAAGAAACTGTAAAGTAAATTATCTGTAATATCTAATCCTAGAAGAGCATTCATGGTATCCACGACAAGATTGGCACTTACTGATGCATCACAATTTTAAGTATCAATTTTCTGTATGGTATCTCCTCCAGTTTAATATTTAAGTAAGTTTGCAGAAGTATCATCAACATAAATGACATAAATATTATTTCCTCTTCCTTACATAGCAACATGTTTATCAATATATTAAATATTTTTAAGAGAGATAGCAATCAACCCTTAATTCTCAATATAAGAAAAATGAGAAGTTCCTTAACTTAAATCAGATTTGTAACTGATAAATCCATTTGAAGAGCTGTAAAAGCTTGCATTAATTGAAAAATTAGTTTTGGTGGAAGAAAATAGAGTATAGGTAGCCAATTATGTTCTTGTTAAAACCCCTTATAGTATCTCAAGATGAAAATAATTAATTTAAATATCATAATTGTTAGTAGCTTCATTTCTAACTGTATTATACCCAATAATGTACTTACTATTTAGGCCATCTTAAAAGCTAGTAATAGACAATAATTAAGACCCTTCATTCTAGTTTCCAATTTCTTTATAGGGTACTTTGATATCTTCTTCAGGTTAACCGTTAGGGAAATCAATTTAAGAGGCAGTAAAATCATAATAATCGTCTAATTTAAGGATATATCTTTCATTTTACTGTAGATTTATAGTATCCTAAAACGTCTGAGAGCATATTACTAAGGATATAGCTAAATAGCTTAGTAGAAAGATAAATCTAAATGGTTAATTCGATTTCATTTTAATTTTGTTTTAAATATGAATCTTTCTATTTAAATTCTTGAAATAAAGTGAAGGGATTTATAATTTTAGTTTTTAAGTCTTTTTTCGTTGGTAATATTAAAGGAAATGAAAAGTAAGAAAATAAATCTATAATTATCTTCTATTAATTAGATTAGGTACCTAATGAAGATTAGTAATTGTTTGTAACTAAAATTAAAAATTTTCCTTTAGCGATTCATTCGATTAATAATGCAATTGTGAATTTTAATAGAGATTAAATTCCTGAATTATTTCTATATTCTCTAAAATTTAAGATGAAAAGACTTTCAATACTATGGTTATAGTGGTTTTATAGATAATATTGAATGGAATGAAAAGTAACATATTAATACAATATATGAATATCTTACTATAAATTAGATTAGGGACCTATTAAAGATAGTCAGCTATAAAAAAATATCAGTTTATTACTTAAGTATGTAATATTTAAATAAGGGAAAAGAATGAATTTGATACTAAGATCATCTTGATTAATTAGATCAGGTATCTATTAAAGATAATCAAATTGAGTAATAGAAGATTAATGAATTTGTAAAGATAAGTTAGGATTTAATTAAAATCTGAAAAATCCTCTATTCATATTATATTTATATAACCAACCCTAATTAAATTATTCTGTCCTCAGTTAGCTGATAAGCGTCTAAATATTAGATTACTCTTAATTATCATTATTGGTGAAAAAGTATTTTTGTTTAAGATCATAAAAATCATATTCTTTTTTATGAGTTAATCTAGACATTTTATCTTTGAAATATTTAGAAAAATAAAATAAAAAATAAGGTAGACTTTTATTTTTTGGTTTGGTTAAAATTAGTAAAATCAAAAGAAAGATATTACATATAATAGAAATTTAGCTTTTTTTAGTATATTTTATTTATTTTAATACTTAAGAAAACTATCTAAGCTTAATAGAAGATATTAAATAAAGATAAAAGATTAAAAATTAATTACATTATAAAATATAGGATTTTATCAAATTAAATATTATGTAAAAGAAAAAGCATTATAACCAACCCACTACATTTTATATCAAATTACTTTATTTAATAGATTTAATGATATGTTTGTTTGAATTCTAACATTTTTATAATTCCTTTTCTTAAATTGAATTAACTTATCTCATCTTGATTATATACTAAACTAATTTGGACAATAGAGTATTTATGGTTAAAGTTGTTGTACGAAAGTATATATCATCAATTTATTTATTATTGGTTGTAAAAGTTAAAAATAACAAGTAACTTTTATTAGTTATTTTTTGAAGCGAACAAGCTACTTTCAAAAGAAATCTAACAAGCATTTTTTTCCTTTTTCTTAAATGATATAAATTTATCTTATCTAGATTTTCTTTACTTAACTTACTTTAGATAGTAGATAGACAGACAGATATACAAAGGGTTAAGAAGGTTGTGCATATACATAAGATTATATATAAATATCATTAATTTTTTTTATTGATCATTATAGTGAAAAATAATAAACATTTTTACTTACTTTTTTAAGCTAACTAACAAACTAACAACTATCAAAAGATACACAAGCTACAGGGATAAATAAATTTTGTTAAAATCCTAAGTAACAATGAAGAATTTATCTAAAACACTTACTTATCTAACTATGTTAAAACTATTGTTTTTTATCATTCTATTATTCCTTAGTTGTATAAATAATATAATATAAATAATTCTTTTATAATTAAAATAGGGTAGGAATTTGTGATAGTTAATTTGGCCTAGTTTAATTAAAAGCGAGTACTATTGAATTCGATTAACTAATTATTATCTGATTGGGTACCTGATTAAATTAATCAAATATTTTTAACCTATTAATAAAAACCCCTAACATTCTTAAGTTTTCTATATGTTTCTAAATTCATTAGCCTTATAAGAATCACTGTAGATTTTATTTAAATTAAATAATTTTAAATAGATTTCTATAATAAAATAATAAGGAAAGATAATTTTAATCCTAAATTATATGAAGAAAAATAAAAGAAATATATTATTGTTTAGCTTATTCCTAATAAGCTTGATAAATTGTTCTCAAACTATCTAAGATACTATAAATCTTTAGTAGGACGAAAGATATATCCTCAAACTAGATAACTATTATGATTTTACAGCTTCTTAGATTGATTTCCCTTAAGAATAACTTGCTGAAAACAATATTCCATACAAAGAAATTGGATAGTAAACAGAAGGACCTATTATCTCTTCTATTTCTAGTTATTAAGATGGCTTGAATAGTAAATA
>JH651227.1:636223-646567 GCA_000260095.1 Tetrahymena borealis
TGGAGAGAATGATTAAATAGAACTGGTCAAATAATATTCTGATTTGAAATTTAGAATATAATTTGCTAAATCTTTCATCTACGATATTACTTTTTCTTAGGATAAAAACAATCAATTAATTATTGAAAGTGCTTCTTTATACTATTATAAAAATGCATTTGATTATCTTGATGTTGCTATTTCTAATGATAAATATACCTTAATTATAGGTTTTAATTTTTATGGGTTTTATGCAACTCTTTATAACAATTAAAGTGGTAAGTAGAATCAATTTCTTTTCTAAAGTTCATCTGAGATAAAAAGAAAGTTTTATGATGAAGATTAATACTATGTAACCTTTGCTGAATAAATTAGCTAAAATAAATTTGTTTTCTATTTCAGCAATGGAGGTTCAACCAGTGCAGAAATTTCAGATAGTATTGGGCTGACATTTAAATAAAACAAAGAATATTATAAATATATGGATATAGTAATCTATCCAATAGGAGTTAAAGAAGAAGATAAATGGATTAATATCTCATTGACTCCTGATAATCCTTCACCTTCTTCTGCTTCTTCTCAAATAAGAATTATATTTTCTTTGAGCCTTTTCATCATCTTAAGTTTCCTTCTAATTTGAAACTAAAGCTTATTTTCTGAATTAGCTATCTCAATAAATAATATATTAAAAATCAAATTTCCTATATCATTAAAAAAATTATATTAGAATTATTATGAGAAATACTATGAAGGTAAAGTATTATTTTGTAAGATTATATAAATAAATTCATAACTTGATTTCTTTTTTATAAAAATTAAAACAATTTGATATGTAGTTAATTTTTGATATTGTTTTTAAGATACCATTTTATAGACCAGTTTTGGTTTATCTAAAATACAGTTAAGAAATAAATGAATTAAAAAATAAAATTTAAATTATCAATAAATTCCCTATTTTTTTAAAGTCAATTTGGCTTAAATATTTCAGAAAATAGATATAATGAAGCAATTAAGTATCTATTTATACAGGAGACATCATGAAAAATATCCAGACTTTTATATTATTTACAAAGAAGATCTCAATCAATGAAATAAAATTTATATTTATATTTTACACCATAAAAATAAAATTTAATTTATACCAAAAGATACTACAATATTACCTAAAGGAAGTATAAATTATTCACCTAAACATACTCTTCATTTTAGAAAATTTAAAATAATTTTTTATTAATATTATGATTTTTGAATAAAAACTGCTACTAAAATATTATAATAAATACATTAATTGACAAATATGTGTGTTTTACAAATGCATTATATTAATTTATTTATCTAAACCAATAGTTTTTTTTCTTATTTTATTTTCCTTGTTTCATTTGTGAATTCAGATTTATCTTTCAAATATATTTTTATATAATGTCAAATTTAATAAAAAATATTCTTTAATTTATACCTTATCTTTACTAATCTCTTTAATCTCTTTAGCCCTTATTGCAAATTGCCCTAAATTAACATTCTTTAATTATTTAATTTTAAAATTAATAATATAAAAAAATAATAATAAATTAAAACAACAATTATGTGAAAAGAGATAAATTATATAAAACTTTACTAGAAATTAATGGCGAATGTAATAAGCTACTAGCAATTTTTAAATGCAAATCCTAAATCCCTAGCATTCTTCACTCCAGTTTTATTTTCCCTTTTATATTTAAACAATTAAGTAATAAAAATAAAAAGGGAGAAAAAATATGTTATATAAAAATAATTTAACATTTTACGATAAATCAAGAGTTAATGTAGTAAGTTATGAGCTATTTCCTAATCCATATACTAAACTATGCGCACCATTATTTTCAATGCTATTAGCCCTTTTATATTTAAAATAATTAAGAGATAAAGAACAAAATAGAGAGTATAAATTTGTTTTGAATAGTTTAAGAAAATAAAAATCATATAAATTACCTTAATTCAAGAGTTAATGTAGTAAGTTATGAGCATTTTCCTAATGCTGATCCTAAATCGCAAGCACCCTTTTCTTCAATGCTATTACCACTTTTATATTTAAGGGGTTAAGTAAAAAGAGAACAAAAAAGAAAGAATAAAATTTGTTAGGAAAAGTGAAAGAAAATAATAATAATATAACATTTTACGATAAGTCAAGAGTTAATGTAGTAAGTTGCGAGCTATTTACTAATGCAGATCCTAAACTATGAGCTCCATTTTGTCCAATTCTATTGTCCCTTTTATATTTAAAGAAAGAACAAAATTGAGAGAATAAATTTGTTTTGAAAAGTGAAAGAAAATAAAATAAAATTTAACTATAAACTAAGAGCTAAAGTAGTAAGTAATAAGCAATTTCCTAATCCAGATCCTAAATCACAAGCACCCTTTTCTCCAATTTTATTAAATCTTTTATATTTAAAGAGTTAGGTAAATAGAGAAAAAAATAGAGTGTATATTTTTATTTGAAAAGTGAAAGAAAATATAAAATTATACGACAAGTCTAAATTTAACGTAGTAAGTTATGAGCACTTTCCTAATACAGATCCTAAACCACAGATATTCTTTTCTCTATTGCTAATTGACCTTTTATATTAAAAGAGATAAGTTAAAAAGAGTAACGCAGTGAGAATTAATTTGATATGAAAATAAAATAAACATAATTTAAATTACCTTAAATTTAGATTTAATGTAGTAAGTTATGAACAGTTTTCTAATTCAGATACTAAACCACAAGCACCCTAATATCCAACGATATTTTCACTGTTATATTTTAAGAATTTAGGTAAATAGGAACAAATATGTAAGAATAAATTAGTTTAGAAAAGTGAAATCAAATAAAAATAATAAAATATTTTACCATAGGTTAAGAGTTAAGCAAGTAAGTTGATCACTATTTCGAAATGCAGATCCTAAACTACAAGCGCCATTTTGTCCTATGCTATTTTCCCTTTTATATGAAAAGAGTTAAATAAAAAAGAATAAAACAGAGAGAATAAATTTGTTGTGAAAAGTGAAAGAAATAAAAAAAATATAAAACTTTACGATAATTTAAGAGAAAATGTAGTAAGTTAAGAACTATTACCTAATATAGTTCCTAAACCACATGCTCCTTAATCTCCAATTTTATTTGACCTTTTATATTTAAGAGTTAAGTAAATAGAAAAAACAGAGATAATAAATTTGTTTTGAAAAGTGAAAGAAAATTAATAATAAAAAACTTTACATTAAATCAAGAGTTAATGTAGTAAGCTATGAGCTATTTCTTAATCCCGATCCTAAACCACAAGCACCTTTTTCTCGAATTTTATTATGTCTTTATTTTTATAAAGTAAATAAAGTTAAAATACCAAAATAGAGATTATAAATTTATTATGACAAGTATAAAATAAAAAAAATTTATAAGAATTTACGATAATTCTAGAGTTAATGTAGTAAGTTATGGGCAATCTCCTAATGCAGAACCTAAATCACAAGCCCCTTAATCTCCTATCTTATTTAACCTTTTATATTTAAAAGTTAAGTAAAAAGGAAACAAAACAGTCAGAATAAATTTGTTAAGAAAATGAAAATAAAAATAAAATAAAATTTTGCGATAAATTAAGATTTAAAGTTGTAAGCATTGAGCAATTTCTAAATGCTGCTCCTAAACCAATAGCCCCTTAATCTCCAACGCTATTAAGTCTTTTATATTTAAAAAATTAAGTAATAAAATTTATGTAAAGAATAAATTTATTATGATTTAAAAATAATATAAAATTACTTTAAGTTCAGAGTAAATGTAGTAAGTTATGAGAAATTTCCAAATGAAGATCCTAAATCCCAGGCACTTTAATCTCCAAACTTATTTTAACTAATATATTTCAAGAATTAAGTAAAAATTTAAGAGTTGATGAATAAATTTGTTATGAAAATAAAATAATATTTTACGAGAAATCTAGGGCTAATGTAGTAAGTTCTGAGTATTTTCCTAATGCAGATCGTAAATTGCTAGGATTTTGATCTTAAATGCTATTTTCATTTTATATTTAAAGAATTTGCTTAATAAAAATTTGATAATTAAAAAATGAAAGGAAATATTTTCCTAAAATATTATTTCTACTTAATAGCTAAATTATATTGTCTCTGTAACTTTTAATAATAAATATTATTATTTATTCATATTCAATTGATAATAAGATATTTACATTTTAAAATTAGCTTTTATCCATTTTTTATAACACAATCTTTTTCTACTCTTTTATATACTAGCAAATTTAAATTAATAAAGTTTAATTTTTTATAAGTAAGAGTTCTAAACTGAGTCAATAAATGTAATTAAACACTTTGTAATGAATAAAAGAATAATTAAAGATAAAAGATTCCTAGAAAAAAAGAAATCCTCTTCCTAATAGCCTGCTTTAAAGCAGATTAAATCATAATAAATTTTTTAAGCTGCACTCTGCTGAAATTTAATAATATAAAAATGATTATTGAAATTTGCATAGAATGCAATAATTTGATAAAAATAAAAATTAAAATTGATGGGGTTATAAAGAGAAAAGGTTTACAAATGCATCCATGACTGTATAATCCTTTCAGAAATAAAAGAAGAAAAGAAGAAATTTAAAAGAGGTCGAAATACCCCTAAAAAGTAATAAAAATATATTTCTAAATATTTTCTTCTTTTTTATTAACAACATGAATAAATGGAATTTAAACCCAGAATAAGGGTTATAAATTATAAAATACATTTATTACCTAATTAATATTAATCCTTCATTACTTCATACAATTTATAAGAAAAATTAACTATCTCACTCTATTGGTATGGATAATTCTAATGTGGTTAATCTGTTTTCGTAAGAAATTTAATTTAAGGCCTACCCACTTAAGCTAACCTTTCTATGATCCCAAAAAGAAATTAAATAGAATACCTGTATGTATCAACTAGTGCCTAAAATCAGTATACTCTCTTTAGAATAAATAATGCCTAATCTTAGAATCAATTGTATACAACTGATACTGTTTCATCTGATAAATATAATATTCCAATAATTAACTAAGATTTAATTTGCATCATCTTAGGGTAATAAGCATATCGCTAGTAAATTTTGAAAGAAGCTACTCTTAACTACTAATTGAATTTAATTTAAAGCAATTTTGATAAGAATTTAGCATTTAATTCCTTAGTAACCCTTAATTTTGGAGATTAATAATAATTATATGAAATATAAGTCTTAAGAAATGGTTCTTTAATCACTTTAAACTAATAAGCAGAAAGTTTTCATAAGCTTAGAATAGAAGTATAAGATACTAACTTTAGCTAAGGAAGTACATTTTATTTTAATGATTAATAATTGACTAATAACTGCCTTTTAGGTTGGTAAACTAACTCTTTCAATATGAAGATTACTGATAGGTTAAAATATGTGGAATCTAAAAACTCAAGTACTATTTTTACTATTCTTTATAATTAGAAGGCTACTTTGGAATATAATTAGATAATAATTAGAAAGAATCTACTCTCATTTGTTCAGAAAGATTTTATAAATATTAAATATAATTCACTTATGATAATGTTGTTGTATTTCATTTCTGAAGCTAGTTCATCATTTTCTAGCAATATCAAATTGAGGGAATTTAATAGAATAGCAAGCCATAAAACTGAATTATGGTTATACAAACCTTCTTATAATCTAATATTTTAAATTGTAAAGATCAATGATTCAAACAAATTTTAAATTGTATCACAATAAATTGGACTTACTTCTACAATAAGCATTAACCTAATCAATTCTTTAAGCTTAAGTTTACAATTCTTTATATGCGGCTTAATATAGGTTGAAAATGTGGTAAAAAATTAAAATATTTAATATTCATACTATAATCTTAAAGACATGCTTTAGAGAATCAATTTTATTGTTGGAGAGAATGATTAAATAGAACTTGTTTAATAAAATTTTGATTAGAAATTTAGAATATAGTATGCTTACTCTTACATATACTATATTACTTTTTCTTAGGATAAACACAATTAATTAATAATTGAAAGTGCTTTTTTAAACTTTTATAAAAATGTATTTAATTATCTTGATGCTACTATTTCTAATGATAAATATACCTTAATATTAGGTTTTGATGATAAGTGGTTTTATGTAAATCTTTACAATAATTAAAGCAGTCAGTAGAATTAATTTCTTTTCTAAAATTCTTCTAAGATAAAAAGGATATTTTATTTTAGTATTTAATACTTATAACCTATGCTGAATAAATTAGCTAAAATTAATTTGTTTTTTAGTTTAGTGATGGAAGTTCAATCAGCGTTGAAATTTCAGGTAATATAGGGCATAAATTTTTAAATAACAAAGACTACTGTAAATATTCGAAACTAGCAATCTATACTATAGGAATTGAGAATAACGATAAATGGATTAACATTTCATTGACTCCTGGTAATCCTTCACCTTCTTCTCTTACTTCTCAAATAAAAATTATATTTTCTTTAAGCCTTTTCATCATCTTAAGTTTCCTTCTAGTTTGAAATAAATGCTTATTTTCTGAATTAGCCACCTCACAAATAATATATTAAAAATCAAATTTCCTAAATCATTAAAAAAAATTATATTAGAATTATTATGAAAAATTCTTTGAAGGAAAAAATATTATTTAGTAAGATTATATTAATAAATTTATAATTTGATTTATTTTTTATAAAAATTAAAACAATTTTTAAGTTGATATGTAGTTGGTTTTTCATAGTGCTTTTAAGATACCATTTTTAATATATCAGTTTTGGTTATCTTAATTCAGTTAAGCAATAAATGAAATAAAAAATAAAATTTAAATTATCAATAAATTTCCTATTTTTTAATGGTAATTTTGCTTAAATACTTCAGAAAATAGTAGATACCTTGAAGCAACCCTACATTTTATATTTCGCATTTACTATTTTAATTTAAATTTTTCTCTCTATGAATCACTTGTGCAATATATACAAAAAAGGGTGGTAAAGAGTAAAGGGTATTTTAACAATACCATAACTTCGCATTAAGTGATTGAAACTTTAATTTATTTCTAATTCTTGATTTTAAGTATTTGGGCCAGGGTTGTTCATATCCTTTATATTACCTATTAGAGATCAAGTAATAATTCGTTACTAAAATTAAAAATTTTTCTTAAATAACTCATAATAACACGAATTTTAATATAGATTAAACTCCTGAATTACTTCTATATTCACTAAAATTTAAGATGAAAAGACTTTCAACCCTAAGTTTTTAGTGGTTTTATAGATAATATTAAATGAAATTGATAGTAAAAGATTAATACTATCTATGGTTATCTTACTATTAATTAGATTAGGTACCTATTAAAGATAGACAGCTGTAAAAGAATATCGGTTTATTATTTAAGTAATACTAATTAAATAAAGGGAAAAGAAAGAATTTAATGCTAATGCTTTTTTGATATTAATTTGATTAGGTATCTATTTAAGATAATCAATTTGAGAAATAGAATGTTAATAAATTTTTAATTTTATGAGTTAATCTAGACATTCTATCATACAAATATTTAGAAAATAAAAATAAATATGGTAGACTTTTATTTTTTGGTTTGGTTAAAATTAGTAAAATCAAAGAAAGATTTTACATAAAATAAAAATTTAGCTTTATTAACTAAATTAGATTCATTTTAATGCTTATGAAAACAATCTAAGCTTAATAGATGAAGTTAAAAAATTAAATTCTTACTTACATAAAAAATAAAGGATAGCTATAATCAAATTAAATATTATATAAAAGAATAAACACTAAAACGAACCCACCAAATTATTTATCAAATTATTAATATAAATTCGATTTAGTGAAATGATATGATTCTAACATTTTTCGATATCTTTTTTATAAATGGCTTTAATTTATATCTTCATGATTTCTTTAATTTCATAATTTTAAATAGTAGAGAGATGTTATGCTTAAAATGGTTATGTATGTACACGCTATAATACCTTAAATGTTCTAATTAAATAACATTCTAATATAATAATAATTTAATTCAAGGTGAAAATATAAAAAATATTTTACAGTGAAATAATTCCAGAGTTAGTCTTCTATACTATATAATGTTTACAGTATATATCATCTATTTTATTTTATAATTGGGTATAAAAGTCAAGAATAGCAAGTAATTTTTTACTTACTTACTTTTTTAAGCTAACAAACCACTTTCAAAGGATATTTAACAAAAGCATTTTTTCCTTTTTCTTAAATGGTATTAATGTATTTCATCTAGATTTTTCTTTACTTAACTAATTTTAAATAGTAGAGTGACTGACAGATATACAAATGGTTAAAATGGTCGTGTATATACCAAAGATTATATATATAAATATCATCAATTTTTTTTATTGGTCATAAAACTCTAAATAGCAAGTAAGTAATATTTCTTACTTATTTTTTAAGCTAACAAACAACTATCAAAAGATATATGAGCTACAGGGATAAATAGTTTTGTTAAAATGTTTAGCAAAAAAGAAAGAATCTATCTAAAACACTTCTTTAACTATGTTAAAAATGTTGTTTTTTATTATTCTATTATTCCTAAGTTATATAAATAATATAAACAATTCTTTTAAAATAAAAATAGGGTAGGAATCTATAATAATTAATTAGGCCTAGTTTAACAAAATCTAGTTACTATTAATTCGAATTACTAATATTTATTTGATCAGGTACCTAATTAAATTAATCAACAATAATTGGTCATAAATAAAAACTCCTAATTTTCTAATAGTTTTTTAATTCATTTGCCTTTAAAAAATCATCGAAGATTTTATTTAAATTGAATATATTAAATAGAATTTGTAAAATAAAATAAATCCTAAATAATATGAAAAAAAATAAAAGATATATATTATTGTTTAACTTATTGCTAATAAGCTTGATATCTTGTTCTTAAGCTATCTAAGATACTATAAATCTTTAGTAGGATGAAAGATATATCCTCAAGCTAGATAACTATTATGATTTTACAGCTTCTTCGATTGATTTCCCTTAAGAATAACTTACTTAAAACAATATTCCATACAAAGAAATAGGATAGGAAATAAAAGGACCTATTATCACTTCTGTTTCTAGCTATTAAGATGGCTTGGATAGTAAATATTTTATTGGATATAGTAGAGAAAATATCAAAAATAACTGTTATGATGTTTAAATAACCTATTTTCGTCTAGAATTAATCCAAGGAGTTCTCACAAGAACATAATTGGATAGTTTTACTTTATTAAACTCTTGTGATGAAAATGTAAAAATAAGCGCAAGTTTTTATAGTTCCACAAATGGTTTTATTTGCTATCGCAGTGATGAAAATTCTCTAACTCTTCGTTTTTAATATGCTTAAAATAGAGGATTGAGTACCATATAACTCAAAAACGACTAATAAATTAATAATCAAGTTTCAATGCAAATGAATGGATATATTTATATCATTTATGCTAATTATGAAAATATTGGCTTGCTTAAATACAATATTGGATAAAATACCATAGAAAAAAAAGATTCTTATAGTATTAACTATAGAAAAATCCAAGATATTGCAGTAGAACCTACCTATACTCTTTTTGGATTTGATAACAACAAAAATATTCTCTATAGTTTCTTTATAGATTATACTAAAGACAGTCTCATTATTAACTAGTAAGAACTTCCATAATTGACTTCAAGATACTATCTTAAAAGTACCTAAAGATACAAAGATATTCTTATATTAACCTTAACAGGCAAAAGATAAAATGCATTCATCAAATTGAAAAAGTAATTTTTTATTGAAGAAGGAGTTTTCTAAGTTGACGATATTACTTAAATTCCACTGTATTTTGACTACTAACCTATCTTTATAGATTACAAAACTATGGTTTTATACAATAATTATTAGTTCTAAATGATAAATATTTAAAAGTAATAGGTCATTTTCTAATAGACCTTAGATTAAAACCACATCATTGATATGAATTAATATATAGATAATTAATTTATTGTCCATTTAACTAAAAACGATGATTAAGGAAAAGATGTTTCTTTAATTTACACAGCCCAACTACAGACTCCTTCTATGATAATTTAGGCAACTAATACAAAGTTATAATTTACTGTCTATCAAATAGACAGATCTTTCAGTTCGATTATTTAAATAATAATTAATGTAACTAATGATTTAAAAACCGCTCTCACTCGAAATTAAATTAACATTTAAAATATGGTACCTTATTTAACTAGTGATGTGTATTAAATTCCAGTAGAAAAATACATTATAGGGTCTAATTTTAATCCATAAATCTCTATCGGAGAAAATAATTTTATAAGAAATATAAAATTA
>JH651227.1:666132-679134 GCA_000260095.1 Tetrahymena borealis
TATTTTTGAATAATAAAGTTAAAAAGAACAATACAGATAGAATAAATTTATTATGAAAAGTGGAAGAAATTAAAATTAATATAACTTACCTTAAGTTTAGATTTAATGAAGCAAGTTATGAGTAACTCCCTAATGCAGATCCTAAATCGCAAGAACCTTAATCTTCAATACTATTTGAACTTTTATTTTTTATGAGTTAAGTTAGTAAAAAACCAACAGAGAAAAAACTTGTTTTGAAAAGTGAAAGAAAATAAAAATAATATAACATTTTACGATAAATCAAGAGTTAATGTAGTAAGTTATGAGCTATTTCCTAATCCAGATACTAAACTATGAACACCATTATTTCCAATGCTATTAGCCCTTTTATATTTAAAGAGTGATGAGAGAAAAAATAAACAGAGAGAATAAATTTTTTTTGAAAAGTTTAAGAAAATAAAAATCATATAATATACCTTAATTCAAGAGTTAATGTAGTAAGTTATTAGCATTTTCCTAATGCTGATCCTAAATCACAAGCACCCTTTTCTTCAATACTATTACCACTTTTATATTTAAAATGTTAAATAAAAAATGAACTAAATCAATTAATAAAATTTGTTTTGAAAAGTGAAGTGAAAGAAAATAATAATAATACTGTCAAACTTCTTCAATAAGATATTTCTAATTTAAGATAAAAAGAGTTGAAGATAAAAATTTAGATTTAAGTAAAAATAATAAATTAGAAAAGAAAAGAGTAAGAAAATAATAAAATTTTACATTAAATCAAGAGTAAATGTAGTGAGTTGTGAGCATTTTCTTAACCCTGATCCTAAACCATTAGCACCCTTCTCTCCAATGCTATTATACCTTTTTATATTTAAAGTATTAAGTAAAAATAACAAAACATAAAATATATTTGTCTATAAAGTGGAAGAGAATAAAAACAATGTAAAATTTTACTATAAATCAAGAATTAATGAAGTAACTTGTGAGCAATTTCCTAATTCAGATCCTAAACTACAAGCACCATTTTCACCTATGCTATTATTGCTTTTAAATTTAAAGAATAAAGTAAAAATAACTAATTAGTCAGAAAAAATTTGTTATGAAGAGTGGAAAAATAGAAAAAAATAATTTAAAGTTATACGATAAATAAAGAGTTAATGCAGTAAGTTATGAGAGATGTGCTATTGCAGATCCTAAATCATAAGCACTTTAATCTCCAATGAAACAATACCTTTTAATATTTAAAGAGTTAATTAAAAAATAACAAAAAGAGGAAATAAATTAATTAGATATGAAAAGAGGAAAGAATAAAAATAATATAAAATTTTACCCTAAATCGAGTTCTAATGTAGTAAGTTATTAGCACTTTCTCAATGAGGAAGCTAAAACAGAAACACTTTTTTCTTTAATGCTATTATTACTTTTATATTAAAGAGTTAAGTAAAAAATATTCAGAGAGAATAGATTTGTAATTAGAGTTGAAGAAAATCTAAAATTGTACTAAAAATTTAGAGTTAATGATGTAAGTTTTGAGATATTTCCTAATGTTGATCCTAAACTACAAGCTCCTTAATTTTAAATCCTATTGCTTCTTTATATTTAAAGAATCAAGTTAAAAATAGTTTAATTTAGATAAAAAATTATTAAAAATAAGATGAAACAATATAAAATCATACTAAAAATTAAGATTTAAAGAAGTGAGCTTAGAGAGATTTGCTAATGCAGGCCCTAAACCACAAGCCCATTAATCTCCAATACTATTATACCTTTTATATTTAAAAAGTTAAGTAAAAAATAATAAAACTAAGAATTAGTTGAAACACAAAGTAGAAAAAAATAACAAATTTTACGATAAATCTAAATTTAATGCAGTAAGTTAAGAAAAATTTCCTAATGCTGATCCTAAACCACTAACTCCTTAATCTTCGATACTGTTATTACTATTATATTTAAAGAGTTAACTAAAAAAAGAAAAAAAACAGAGAGAATAAATTTGTTTTGAATGTGGAAGTAAATTTAAATAAATTAAAATTTACGAAAGATTAAGATCTAATGTAGTAAGTTATGAGCAATTTCCTAATCCAGATACTAAACCACATAAACCATTTTCATTTATATCATTTTACCTTTTAAATTTAAAGAATTAAATAAATATATGCAGAATTAATTTGTTTCCAAAAGTAAAAGTGGAGGAAAATAATAATATAAATTTTTACGAAATATTTAGAGTTAATGTAGTAAGCTTTGTACACTTTCCTAAAGCAGATCCTAAACTGAGAGCACCCTTTTCTTTAATCCTATTCCACCTTTAAAATTTAAATGAATTAAAAAAATAGCAAAAAAGAGATAGTAAATTTGTTTTGAAAAGTAGTAGAAAATAAAAATATTAAAATTTTACATCATATCAAGAGTTAATGTTGTAAGTTATAAGCAATCTCCTAATAGAGTTCCTAAAGCATAAGCATCTTAATCTTTTATAAAATCTTCACTTTTAAATTCAAAAATATTTCCATTTAAAAACATCTAGTCAATTAAATAATGTATTATAAATTTACCGAATTTAAAGTTTCATTTTATCTCCTAAAATATTTTGTTTAATCAACTTTTAATTATAAAATAATATATTTTTAAAAAGTATTTTAATAATAAGATACTAACCTTTTTCAATTAATCTTCTATCATTTTTTATTTCTAAATCTTTTTCTCTCTTATATATTATTTTTGAATCAATTATTTAATATTTGATAAAAATTAATATATGAAAATGTTAGATTTTTATGAATAAGAGTTATTAAAAATTATACTACCTATACCTAAATAGTATAATTAATTTATAATTTATAAACTACTATTCATCCAGGAATCTTAAGTCGAGTTGACAAAGCCAGTCATTATTTTTAAGAGATTTTATATTTAAGTATTGGTTTCTTGAGTAATCATAATTTAAAGTGTCTGGTCGGTTTGAGAGAAGAAAATTATAATTTAAAACGCTAATATTATGATGAGAAATAAAAATCTTAGTGATTATTAAATTAATTATTTTATATTAACACTAATTTTAGATAATTTTCATAAGATAAAAATAAGACTAATTCATAGAGTTTAATTTGTTTTTAAATAAAGAATATTTGTTCATATATATTTTGAAAAATATTAACAAACTATTATAAAAATAGTAATTTATCTCTAATATTATTATTTATTTTCATTTGTGAATTCATTCGCTTCTATCAAATAAATTTAAAAAAATATTAAATTAAATAAGTAATATTAATTTATTTATACTTTAATTGTATCTTCACTAATCTCTTTATTCTCATTAGTTTTTAGTTTAGAATGGATCTATTTTTCATTCTTACATTTTATATTTTTAATAATAAATTTAAAAAACCTAATGAAATAGTAACTCAAAATTTAAACAAAATAAAAAAATATTACTATAAATGAAGAGTCAATGAAGCAAGCTAAGAGCAATTTCTTAATGCTGATCCAAAACTGTTAACACTTTACTCTCGTATGATATTTTTGCTATATTTTAAAGAATTAAGTAAAAATAGCAAAAAGAGTGAGAGTAAATTTATAATGAAAAGTCAAAGAAATCAAAAATAATATAAAATATTACATTAAATCAATAGTTAAAGTAGTAAGTTATGAGCAATTTCCTAATGCAGATTATAAACTAGAAACACCTTAATCTCCTATGTTATTCGACCTTTTTTAATAAAAGAGTTAGCTAAATATTAATAAAACAGAGAGAATCAATCTGTAATGAAAAGATGAAGAAAATAAAATAATATTGCACCTTAAATCAATAATAAAAGTAGTAAGCTATGAACGATATCCTAATGTAGATACTAAACCACAAGCACCTACATCTCCAATGCTATTCTACCTTTTATATTTTTAAAAGAGTAACTAAAAAATAACCAAATAGCAAGAATAAATCTATAATGAAAAGTTGAAGAAAATAAAAATATTAAAAGATTTTACTATAAAGATAATGTTAACGTAGTAAGTTATGAACACTTTCCTAAAGTAGATCCTAAACTACAAGCACCTTAATCTCCAATGCTATTCGACCTTTTTTATTAAAGTAGATTTGATACAAATAATTTAGCAGAAGGTAAATATTTATTTTTAAAAGTAGAAGAATATAAAACCAAAATACAATTTACGATAAATTTAAAGTTAATGTGGCAAGCTATGAGCAATTTATTAATCCATTTTCTAAACCACTAACACCCTTTTCTCTGATGCTATTCTACCTTTTATATTTAAAGAGAAATAGAGAGTAAATTTGTAATTAAGAGTATGAAAATAAAAATAATTAAAGACTCTACGATAAAAAAAGAGTTAAAGTGGTAAGCTATGAGCAATTTCCTAATGCAGATCCTAAACCATAAGCACCTTAATCTCCAATACTATTCCACCTATAATATTTATTTATATAAGTAAAAAATAAAAAAAGAGAGAACAATTTTGTTAAGAAGAGAGAAAGAAAATAGAATCTTACGATAAATTTAGAGTTAGTGTAGTAAGTTATGAACACTTTCCTAATGCAGATCCTAAACCACAAGCACCCTTTCCTTCAATGCTATTCCAACTTTATTTTTGTTTAAAGAGATAAGTAAAAAATAGCAAAAGAATGAGAGAACAAATTTGTTATGTAAAGTGAAAGAAAATAAAGTTATAAAAATCTCTACGATAATTAAAGAGTTAATGTAGAAAGTTAGGAGCAATTTCCTAATGCAGATCCTAAGCCACAAGCACCTTAATCTCTAATTCTATTTGACCTTTTTTATATAAATGGTTAATCAGAAATAATAAGACAGAAAGAAGAAATTTGTTGTAATCTAAATAAAATATAATTTTACGATAAATTTAGATTTACTGTAGTAAGGTATAAGCAATTTCCAAATGCAGATCCCAAACTACAAGCACCCTACTCTCCAATGTTATTAGACCTTATATATTTAAAGAGATAAGTAAAAAATAACTTAATAGATATCCATTCTATTATACCATAAATCAAGACTTAGTGTAGTAAGTTCTGAACAATTTACTAATACCTATCCTAAAAAGTAGGTACCTTAATCTCCAATACCATTTCCTCTTATATATTAAAAGATTCTTATTAATAAACATTTAGACTATGAAATTATGTTGTATAAATTACCTAAAATTAATTGTCTAATTATTAGCTAAATTATATTGTTGAATCATCTATTAATTTATGAATAATAGAATATTTTAACATTATTTTAAAAATAATATATTTACATTTTATAATTAATCTTTTATCATTTTTTATTACGCAATACTTTTCTAACCTATTGTATTTCTTAAAAACTTATTTTAATAAATTTGTTTTGATTTTTATTAATAAGAGTTCAAACCTGTTTTATTTAACTCTATAAAGATTAAAATAATAATTTTATAATACATAAACTATTTATTTAATAAATAATATTTAGATTTTATTATTAAGGATTAATATCTTTGGCTGGATTTATTTTATATGTATAATTTTGTCCCTAATTTAGATTTAACCCTAAAATTTTAAAGATTTAAGAGGTTTAATAAAAAAATTGAATAAAATAGAATTATACATTAAATATTTAAATTTCAAAATAATAACTTACCAAAGAATAAAAAAAAATTGTAGGAGAGACATTAAATCAAGCTAATTTATATAAGATTAGGGATTAAAAGCTTTGAGAGACCTATCAGATGGTTAATAAATGAAAATATCTGATATCTAACCACTTAAATATTAGTGGATGTATCTATAAAAGGAAATATTTTTTCTATTTATTATTTAAGATTCTTACCTTACTTAATACAATCTTCGTTGAATCGTAAAAATAGTATACTTAGATATTTTCATCTATATTTGTAGATATTATTTGCTTATTACCTACTTATTAACTTATCAATGCTAAATAATTTAAAATATTATTAGATAATTAAACAATAGAATTGCTAATTAGATAGAATTTTATTATTATTTTTTGTTGAGAAATAAAATAATTTAAAATCTGTAGTTGTGAAATTGAATAGCAAGGTCATTGATTGATTTTATAAAAATTGACTGTCTAGAATTAATAAGTATTCTTTTGCAAGTATTTAGTAGAATAATATACTAACAAGCTATGTATTAACAAAGATTCCAAATCATTTGTTTAGATCTTTTAATTACCTTAAAAGAATAGGTATTATTCTATAATAAATGATACTTTATTGGGAAGAAAATCTGTTGGCTTATTATTGATTAATTTTATAACAGATAATTGTTACTTGTATAAGAGTATCTAATACTTAAAAATAATTACTAACTATATAATTTTTGATAAAACTCTATTAATAATCAAATTTTATAATATCAAATACATTTTGAAATTTTTTAGTTATCATTTAGGGATTAGTTAGAGGATGAATATTATTATATTGTGGAATAGCTTATAATTAAATTAATGAAATCTTTTATTATTAAAGTTTACTTTTCAAATTAATCTTAAAAAGATAAGCAGTTTGCAGAAATTTATTTACTCTAATAAAATATAATATATAACTTTTTCTTGCTATTGTTCCATAAAAAATGCCATTTGTAAAAAAAAATAAAAGTTTATTATCTTAAAATTTCGTCAATTATATCAACAAAAATAATCTGTAAAGAATTAATAGAATTAAGATATTTTAGATTAGAATTTATGTCAATTATAACAAATTGCATTTTCACAATTAGAAAACCCTTATTTTTGAAAAATAAAAATTAAATAATAGTATTTATTTATAGTTAGTAACTCATCAATTTTTTTCATGGCGGTTAGCTATACTCCAGTAATATTATTCAACTCTTCTAATTATTTTATGTAAATTCTTATTCCTTTCTTATAGTTAAATCAGTGTAGGGGACTAATTTTTATATGAATTTCAAAAAAAATTTTTTGATGAAAGTTCTAAAAGAGGGACCCAGGTACTTATCTTTAAAATTACTACCTTATTTAATACCCCCATCTATTATTTTAAGATGGTTAATACAACTTTTGAATTTATTTTTAATAATATCCTTATAAACTATTTTTATAATTAGAAGATTCTTTTTTTTATAATATTTAGGATATGAGCCAAATTAAATTATCTTTCCTTAAAAATTATTTAAATACAGATGAGTAGAGTAAAAGTGATTAAATATTGTTAGTATTCTTGTTTTCAATAAAATTTTGATTGAAAATTATATTATAGTGAGAATTTTTTATTTTTGGCTGTTTTATTGATTATTTAAAAAATCTATTTTAATAAAAAATTTTTAAATCATAAATAAGTAGAAAAAGATAAATTTGTGATTTAATTTAATTTTCTTTCATTTATTTATTAAATAATTAGATTGAGTTTATCTTTAATGAATATTTTAAATGTTTAGAATTAAATTTTAAAATGTACAATTTTGATATTTTAGTGATCAAAAGTACTATAGTTATTTTAATCCAAATTTGGATTTTAGGAAAATTGATATAAAATTTAGTACAAAAATTTCTTTAATCCTTAAGAAATAAATCTACTTTACTATTTTAAAGTTATTACCTTCACTAATGAATATAAAGTGTGTTTATGTAGGAATTACTATTTTTATCCAAATTCATAAAAAAAGTATATTAGATAGATAAATTTATAAGAAGAATTAATTATGCTTTCGCAGTATTATTATTAAGAGATATTAGTATATTATCATTGATAATTATTAAGGAAAAAAATTAAAGGAATTTAATTAGTAGAAAAGAAAGATAGAAGTAAATATAGAAATGAATAGTGAATAGTAAGAAATTACTTAAAAGCTTATAGGGCATCTTGAAAAAAGATAAGCAAACAAAGTTTTCCTTTAGAGCAAAGGAATTTAAATCCTCAACAGAGACTTCATTATGAGTAATAAACAATTCTTATCTTAGAAAGCTCAAAATTTAGATTTAGGATTAGCAACATTCATTAGCAAAGTACCAAAATCCAAAAAGAGATTGATATGATTTTTTATCAATTACAGCAATTAATTTTAAAATAAGCATCAAAAATATTTTAAATATGAATAGTTAAATCCATAAAATTTAATTTTTGAAGAGAATAAATGGCTATTTACTAATTTACTTCATTATTTGTATTTTAAAAACAATAATAAATCCGTTTTATCTCTATTTGGATTGGATCATCAATATCTTCCACTTTAAGATGCTTAAAATGATACAATCACTCTCATTTATTAAACAATAATCTTCATTTATTAAGCTATTTTATTTTGCAATAAAATCCAAAAAATTTTCTTAATGATTTTAATCTATTATAACTTTATTTTGTTATTTGCTACCTTAGCAAAAAAAGGTATCTATATTTATATTTTAATAACAATTTATATAAAAAGTGAATTAAATTGGTGAGGGAGATACTTCAGATTCAGATATCTCTGATCTTTACAATTTAATGTAGGATGAATTATCCATATATGGGTATTCGGAATTTAGATTTTTAGGTGCTGGAGCATAAGGAACAGTAATACTAGCAAAGGATAACCAAAATGTGAGACATGCTATCAAAGGAGTTAAAGTGAGAGATTAAAAAGGAAAGATCTCCGATAAGAAAAAGAAGGAATGTGATAATGAAATAATAATGCTGTAAAATTGTAGTGGATCACCTCATACTTTGAATCTCATCAAAGTTATTGAAGGAAAGCAAATGTGTTTCTTAGTACTAAATGAATGCAAAGGTCTATAAATTTTATTGTGGTAATAATAACATAAAATTACTACAAAATATAGGTACTCTAGAAGATCTAGTAATTCAAGAAGGAGGAAGATTAAATGAATTTTCCGCTATTAAGTATTCAAAAGATATTGCTGAAGGTCTTAGCCATATCCATTAGAAAGGGTTCCTAGTTTAAGATGTTAAGTTAGATAACATATTAATTGATTACAACAATAATGCTGTTGTTGGTAAAAATAAATCACTAAATGTTCAGATATCTCTAATCTTACTTATAATATTAAAGCTGATTTAGGCCTCGGAAATAAGATTTAAAGCAATGCCTCATACTCCTATGGAGTAGACAAATTCGTATTTTATAAAAATAAAGTTAATTAAATTTGAGTAAATTACTTATATGACTATATTAGATGGGAAATTAGCTTTATTGTTCTCCAGAAGTTTAGGATTATTACCATGAAAAATGTTTAGCCCATGGAATATCTCAAAAACCAAGAAAAAAAGTAATAAAATCTACTTATATTAATAATCTTATGACACTTTTAGCATAGATAATTTTATTAATACAAATAATAAGAAATTGGATTAACTAATTTAATTATCATAAAAAAGAGTGATGCATTTTCTCTAGGTATCAAAATTCTTAATAAATTAATAAAGAAGAAGACTATAAAATCCATATCAAATAATAGGCTACATTATCTATGGGCTACTTTTCAGCACAAAAGAAGTTGTGAAAAATCTTTGTACAAAAGATTAACCTCTTAAATTCTCAAATGAATTTGGCTAATTTGTTTACTAAAAAGGACTTAAAAAGATAATATTAGGGTTAACAAAATTCAATCCTATAGAAAGAATAAGTGTTTATGAGTCATTCTTAATGTTGAAAGGATTGACTTCCTTTGTATTTAAGTTTGAAGATAGATTTAATGAGGTTCTAATAGGAAACTCTTAAAGTTTAAAATAATTTTACCAGAATTAGATCGAAGTTATACAACAATCAGAAAAAAGCTATTTCCCAATAATGTATTTACTATGCTGATTAATCTAGTTATGATTCTAAATATATCCTATTTCATAAAAGGGCTAATGAAATGTTGTTTTTATAAAATGTTAAATCAAATCAAATCGATTAATCTTCAATGATCTAAATTGAACAGTTGAAAAAATAACTAACATTATTGTAGCAAGAAAATTAAGTTCTTAAAAACTAAGAAATCCCTTAATTACAAAACTAATAGAAATAAAATGTCATTGGAAATTAGAAATAATAGCTTGAATCATAACAATAGCAAGTATTATAGAAATAGAATGAGGTTTCCTTGGTTTAAAATCCAAAACAGAATATTATTCCATATTAAAATGGATAAAAAGGAAAAGTAAAATTTTTGATTGTTTGATTTCATTATACTGATTACCACAACAGTTCTAAATATTTACTCTTTTGAAACATTTTTAAACAGTTAAAAAATAATTAATTAACTTTATTTATTATTAAAATAAATAGGGCTTCTGGTATTGTGTAAACTTGAATTAATAGATTAAATGATATTTTGGCTAATAATAAATATAATATATATTTCAACAGAACGTAATCAATAATTTAAAAAACAATTATGATAAATGAATTTAATAAAATATTAGACTGTAAAGCTTCTTTTATAAGAATAATAAACTAATTATTAATAATTACTATAATAATAAATAATCTAGTGCGTAATAATTAAATTGATTAATTATCTTAGCAAATTATATGATTTAATAACTAATTAATTTAATCATTAAAATTTAATAATAAATAATAATTATTTCTCTGGCTATTAAACTAATTCTTTTTTATTTATAAATTAGAATAATGTAAATACTAATTATTTTTAATCTTTAAAAATAAAAATACTGAATTAATAAAATTTGTAGAAGGTATGATAAAAATAGACTTTAAAATTTATTAGATCAATGATTTGATATTGCTTAAAAAAATACAAAATGAATAAAATAATTAGAATATTAAAATTCATTGTTAATAAGATAAAAATGATTTTTTATTTAAATAAATGTAGAACAGAGTTAAAATTATATAGAATAAATCAAACATATATATGATAAATAAATTAATTCAAATTAATAACCAAATTATTTAATAAAACTCACTTTTAAAATCATTTCAATAAACAAATATGAAAATATTATTATTATGATTAAATAACAACATAACCAACTTAGTTTTTGATAATATCTAATCAATTATTGATTATTAAATAGAAAGTAATGAAATCGAATATTAACAATAATTTAATGTAAATCTTGATAATAACAATGTTAATAACAAAACAAATTATAAAAAACTATGACTATAGTTGTCATAATTCCTTCTAAATAAATATTCAAAAATTAATAAAAAAATAAACACATGAATTATAGTCATTAAGATAAGATTAGCCTTAAATTATAATATGCTTAATTATTAAATTATACCTTGATAACAACCATTCTAAATAATAAAAGGTAAGAAAAAATAATCAATATGAAGATAATAAAATTCTTATATTGACCAAAAATTGGAAATATAAAATACTAATTTAACATTGGAAAAGAATAAATAAATATTTAATATTTAAAAATAATTTAATCTAAATAAACAATAATAATCAAATTAATAAATGATCTTTATCAAAATATAAAAAATTAACAGATCGGAGTAAAAATATTATAAAATAAAAATAATCCTTGAGTGCAGCTAGTGATAATAATTTAATTATTTTGATTCATTATTATACTTAAAAGAAAAATAAACCATAAAATAGATTTATTCTGCAATTAATTAATAATTAAATATAACAATTAACACTGAATATATACCTATTTAGTAGTAAATTTAATTTTTCTTTAAATTAAAAGGAAGTAATAATATAATCACTAAAAAAAATATCAATAAGAAAAGATAAAGATAGTTCAACAATTAAAAGTTTGTTCTAAAATCATAATTACAATGAACTAATATTTAACTTTAATTTTATAAATATTTTCCAATTAATAAGGAAGTAATAACCATATAAATCCTAATATATAAATAATAAAAATATTCTAAAATTAATTAAAAAAAAAAAATTAAAATATATGGAATTATAATCATAAACTGAGTTAAAATAATTATACTAATAAAAAACTCCTATAATACAATTCTTCTATTTTACACTAATTACCTTTAATAAAAAAGACTGTAAGAATGATGGACCAAATATTATAGAATGTTTATAAAATTCTAAAAATAATAAAAAATATTAATAATTAACTACTCTTCCTAATAGGAATACTCAATCCAACAATTTATTCTTCTCAATACTATTTCTTATTTAAATTCAAATATAAATAGGATGTAATCAAATCAAAAAAAGGATTTATGGATAAATATATTAATTTTAATGTTTTATCCAAAAATATCAAAACTGGATAATGAAAGAAATCTGGAAGAAATTATAGATTGAATCAAAATGAAAATATAGTTTATCTCCTATATTTTTTTTAAACAATAATATTCTTATTAAAATTAATAGACAGTAATAATGAAATTAAATTTTAATAATTAACTAATTGTGATTCAAGAAAACACAATAAAAAAATATGAATCATAAAATTAATAACCTAATTCTTTAATATGATCTTTTCATTTAAGAAAATCTTTTGATCTCAACCTTAATTTATTTATTTAAATTAAATAGTATGTAAAGATATTATAAAACATAAAATTAGATAAAAATTAAACTTAGATTAATTGATAATGAAATATCCTAAATATTGGATGAGCTATTCTAACTTTGAAATAACTTGATTATATTTTCTAATAATTAGGGAGTAATCAAATTGATAAAAATAAATATACTATCACACGAATAAGCATACATTTATTAAATAATAATAATTATTACCAAAGTTATGCAATTTAATAATTATTAAATTAGTAACCTCTTCTCGGCTACTCCCCTATACCATCTAATAATAAAATTGACTCATTTTTCTTTACTTTTAATAAATATAGAGAGTAATTAATCATTGAAATATAATAAAAGATAAATGGTATATCTAATTACTGATTAACAAAGTCATCTTTAATATAACATAACTCAACATATTTCTTAACTACCATTTTAATTCGTTTTAAATTAAAATAGACCGTAATAACATCAAAACGCCAAATTACATCTCCATTTAATTACAAAAATTGCTATTCGAACCATGATATTTAGTTTCAAATCTTCACACTCAAAT
>JH651227.1:681711-694169 GCA_000260095.1 Tetrahymena borealis
TTACTAATTAACTGATGAAAAAACTCATTCTAAAAATAACATAACTCAACATATTTCTTAACTACCATTTTAATTCGTTTTAAATTAAAATAGAAAGTAATAACATCAAAACGCCAAATTACATCTCCATTTAATTACAAAAATTGCTTATTCTTTACAGATATTAATTACTAAATTATTAATAAAGAGGAGATATAATTAATAAATTATCATTCAAATTTTTTTGACATTTTTTTTATGCATAAATTAATAGTGTGTATTAGAATTTGAAATGAGAGCAAACTGAAACTTTTATAAAATTAAATTATGAAAATAAAATCGCTTCAAGATTTGAGTGAAGTTTAAAGAAAGAGACAATCTTAAACCTAATATATAATTTCTTTAGAATGAAAACAGATTAATAAAAATTATAAATTATGATAATATTATTTTTAATACTAAAAATAGGAAGTAATTGAAGAAAATATTTATTATTAATTAAGATAAATATAAAACATTAATAATTTTATTTTAATAAATAGCATGTAAAATCAATATCACTTTTTTAAATATCCTACAGTTAGTCAAAAATTAAATGTATATTAACTCATTTTATTTCATTAAATAGTGCAAAGTAATTAATAGATAGAATATCAAGAAACAATAATAAAATTAATATTTAATTAATATTGATCAAAATATTATTCTTTTAAAATACTTAATAATTTTCTTAAAACAGAAAGTAAAAATATAGAGAATATTAAAGATTATCACTTTAAGTTTAAAAAGTAAGTTTTTATATTAAGAAGGTATATTATAAATTAAACTTGTTCTTTAAAATATGAATAGTATATTAAATATTATAATACACCTATTATAAGAAACATAGAAATAGTTGATAATAAATATGATAATTTCTTTGATAAATAAAATAGGCTAGAAATGTAATTTTTTGAATAATAATTAATCTAATTTTATTAATTTCTATTACATAATAAAAGTGGACATTCAAACCATGATGATAGTTGTGAAAGGGAAGGGAGTAGTTTTATTAATTAAAGCGAACCTAATCCTTTCAATTTTATTTGATTATACTAATGAAATAAATTTAAATGATATTTTGTATCTTTTATGTATTTATATGATAGTAAGCTTCTATACAATATAAATTCTTTTTTATTTAATCTTATAAAATATTATATATTATATTTATATCCTTATTCACACACATATTTAGAATAAATAAACTTATTTCATTTTTAAATGTAATTTTTTCCATTTAATAATGAATGATTAGATTATAAAAATAATTCTAATTTAATATTAATTTAATATGTAAAATTTATTGATTTCTAACCTTTTAAATGATTATATTAAATATATATTAATACTAAATAAGTGCTTTTATTTAAGTAATATTTAGTTTTATATTTAATTTTCTTTGATGTCTGAATGAATTCAGTAACTTCTAATAAATATATTTTTAAATAAAATATTAAATTATTTTAATAGTGTTTATTAATTTATTTATACTTTAAGTGTAATTTCACTAATCTCTTCATTTTCTTTAATTTTTATTTTAGAATACATTCCTTTTCAACACTTTAATTATTAAAAAAGTAATAAAATATAAACTAGTTTAGTCATGAAAAATGGATATAATAAAGTAATAATAAATTACTATAAATTAAGAATTAATGTAGTAAGCTATGGAATATTTCCTAATCTATCTCCTAAACCACGAGCAGACTTTTCTCCTATTTTATTTCCCCTTTATATTCATAGAAGTAAAAGTAAAAAATAGAGAGATGATCAATCTTTTATGAAAAGATATTAAATATATAAATAATAAAAAATTACCAAAAGTTTAGAGTTAATGCAGTAAGTTATGAGCAATTTCCTAATGCAGATCCTAAACCAGAGACAGCCTTTTCTCCAATCCTATTGCGCCTTTTATATTTAAAAAGTTTAATAAAAGATAATAAATTTATTTTAAAAAGTAGGAAAAAATAAAAATAAAATAATATTTTACTATAAATCTAGAGTTAATGTGGTAAGTTAAGAGCAATTTCCTAATCCGGATCCTAAGCCACAAGTACCCTTTTCTCCAATGTTATTCTCCCTTATTTATTTAAAAATTGAAGTTAAAAATAATAATATAGAGAGAATATATTATGATAAAAAGTGGAAGAAAAATAAGAAAAAAGGATTTTACTATAAATCAAGTGTTAATGAAGTAAGTTTTGAGTAATTTCCTAAGGCAGATCCTAAACTACAAGCACCCTTTTCTCCAATACTATTTCCCCTTTTTAAATAAAAGACAAAGTAAAGAATAATAAAATAGAGAAGATAAATCTTTCAAGAAAATAGATAGAAATGAAAAATGATAAAATTACCAAAAATTTAGAGTTAATTTAGCAAGTGAAGAACAATTTCGTAAATTAGATCCTAAACTACAAGCACCTTTTTCCCCAATACTATTTTCCCTATTAAATTTAAATTGTAAAGTAAAATAAACCTAAATAGAGAGAATGAATTTGTTATTAAAAGTTGAAAAAATAAAATAATTTAACAATTTACTATAAATCAAGAGTTAATATAGTAAGTGATGAGCAATTTCCTAATGCAGACCCTAAAGCACAAGCACCTTTTTCTCCAATATTATTTTCCCTTTAAAGAGTAAAATTTAAACAATAAAAGAGAGAATCTAGTAATAATGAAAAGTTAAGATAAAAGTAAAATAATATTTTACTATAAATCAAGAGCAAATTTAGTAAGAAACGAACATTTTCCTAAAGCAGATACTAAACCATAGGTACCTTTTTCTCCTATTTTATTTCCCCTTTTATTTTAAAGAAGTAAGTAAAAAAGAATAAATTAGAGAGAATATATTTTTAATGAAAAATTTTAGAAAATAAAAAAAAATAGTATGTATAAAATTACCAAAGCTTTAGAGTTAATGTAGTTAGTTTACAGCAATTTCCTAATGCAGATCCTAAACCAGAAGCACCCTTTTCTCCAATCTTATTATGCCTTTTTATTAAAAGAATAAAGTAATTAAACAAAATAGAATGAGTAAATTTCTAATGAAATACAAAAAGAAAATAAACAATTTAACATTTTACTATAACTCAAGAGTTAATTTAGTAAGTGATGAGCAATTTCCTAATTTAGTCCCTAAACCCATAGCACCCTTTTCTCCAATGTTATTTTCCCTTTTAAATTATAGATAAAAAATTAGATAGAGAAATTAAATTTGTAATGAAAAGAAAAAGAAAAATAAAATAGTAAATATTTACCAAAATTTTAGAGTTAATGTTGTTAGTTTCGAGTAATTTCCTAATACAGACCCTAAACCACAAGCACCTTTTTCTCCAATTCTATTTTCTCTTTATATTTAAAGAGAGTTGTAAAAAATAATATTATAAAGAGAGTAAATATTTAAAGAAATGCGGAAGTAAATAAATATTTTAAAATTTACTATAAATCAAATGTTAATGTAGTAAGTTAAGAGCAATTTCCTAATGATAATCCTAAACCACAAGCACCTTTATCTTCAATATTATTGCGCCTTTTATTTTTAAAGTATTAATTAAGTAAAACATTATACAATAAATAGAATAGATTTGTAATATAAAGTGGATGGACGTAAAATAAAAGAAAGTTACTATAAATCAAGGGTTAATGTAGTAAGTTAAGAGCAGTTTCCTAATGGAAATCCTAAATCACAAGCACCCTTCTCTCCAATGCTATTCCCTCTAGATAATAAATTTGTAAGGAAAACTAGCAGAAAATGAAAATAATACAAAATTTTACTTTAAATCTAGAATTAATGTAGAAAGCTTGGAGCAATTTCCTAAAGAAGATCCTAAGCCACAAGCACCTTTTTCTCCAATACTATTTCCCCTTATAAATTAAATGGGTTAAGTAAAAAATAATAAAATAGAAAGAATAGATTTGTTAAGAATAGTGGAATAAAATTAAAATAATAAAAAGTTACGATAAATATACAGCTAATGTAGTAAGTTAAGAGCAATTTCTGAATCCCAATCCTAGACCACAAGCACCCTATTCTTGAATACTATTTCCCCTTTTATATTTAAAGAGTAGAGGAAAATTAGACTAAATAGTTGTAGTAATAAGTTGAAGAAAATAATAAAAATTACTATAAACATAAAGTTAATGAAGTAAGTTATGAGCAATTTCCTAATGCATATCCTAAATCGCAAGCACCATTTTCTCCAATACTATTTCCTCTTTTAAATTTAAAGATTTATGCAAATGAAAAAATAAGTGAGTAAAAGTAAGTAGAATAAAATTAAAAAAATATAACATTTTACAATAAATCAAGATTTAATGTAGTAAGTTAAGAGCAACTTCCTAATGCAGTTCTTAAACCAAAAGCACCCTTTTCTGAAATTCTATTTCCCCTTTTATATTTAAAGAATTAGTAAAAATTAACAAATAGATATATTTGAAATAAAATGAGGAATAGAATAATAATATGAATAAATTACTATAAATCTAGATCTAATTTAGTTAGTTAAGAGCAATCACCTAATAGAGATTTTAAATTACTAACACCTTAATCTCCAATCTAATCTCCCCTTTTATATTTAAAGAAATTTTCCTAATAAGCATTGTAATTAATAAATCGTAGTATTTTTTTACTTAAATTTAAGTGACTAATTATTTATTAAAAAGCTTTGTAGAGTAAACTTTTGATTTAAAATTAATGTCAATTTTTAATAATATTTTGATAATAAAATATTTACATTTTTAAATTAGTCTTCTATCATTTTTAATAACACAATATTTTTCTACCCTATTAGATTCTTAATAAATTTAATTTAACAAAATTCAATGTTTAATAATATTAAATTTAACGCTGGACTTTTTATTTTTATTTTAAAATTTATAAATCTATTTTAATAATAAATGCTTAAAATAAATTTTAAATAATGAAAAATAGGTAAATGGGCCAAGGCCTTTTGTACTCGAAATATTAAAAATTTTTAATATGTAAAATTAAAATTATATATTAAATTAATTATAAGAAGTAATTCTGAGTGTATACATACATATTGTATATGCGAGTATTCCATTCCATTCCATCTGTAATATTGTTGCGCCTTTTTTGTTTAAATATATAATCAAAAAATAATAAAATTGAGGAAATAATTGTAAATTAAAAGTTAAAGAAAATTAAATTTTACTATAAATCTAGATTTATCGTAGTAATCTATTAACAATTTCCTAATTTAGGTCCTAAAAAACAAGCACCTAAATATCCAAATTAATTTCCACTTTTAATTTAGTTAAGAATGACAAAAATGAAGAAATAATCAAAAAATGAAAGAATAATAAAAAATATTACATTAAATTAAGGTTTAATATTTTAAGTTATGAGCAATTCCCTAATCCAGACACTATACCAAGAACACCTTAATCTCCTAAGCTATTTGGCCTTTAATATTTTAAGAGTTAAATAAAAAATACTGATAGAGAATAAATTTGTAATGAAAAGTGGAGTAAAATAAAAATAATAAACAATTTTACTAAAATTTTAGAGTTAGTGTAGTTAGTTATGAGCAATTTCCTAATTCAGAACCTAAACGATGTGCATCTTAATCTCCAATACTAACTCTCCTTTTATAGTTAAACATTTAAGTAAAAAATAACAAAATAGAGAGTATAAATATACAATGAAGTGTTTAAGAAAACGAAAATAATTAAAAAATTACTATAAATGAATAGTTAATGTAGTAAGTTATGAGAGACTTCTTAATGCAGATCCTAAACTAGAGGCACCCTTTTCTCCAAAGATACTTTACCTTTTTTTGTACAAATTTATGAAAAAATTACAAAATAGAAAATATAAATTTGTTTTAACAATTTAAGAAAAAAAAAAGGAATACTCTATATGAAGAGTTAAATTAGTAATTTATGAGCAATTTCTTAATATAGAACCTAAACCACATGCTCCTTCATCTTCAATGCTACTGTTTTTTAAATTAGAATATTAAGTTTAAAAAATAATAAAATTATCAGAATTATTAAAGTTGAAATAAAATAATTTAAAATTTTACAGTAAATAAAAAGCTAATGTCGTAATTTATGAGCAACCCAACCCAATTTCTAATCCGTTAATACCTTAATCTCCTATGCTATTTTACCTTTTAAATTTAAATAGTTAGGTAAACTATGTAAAATGTAGAAAATAAACTGTGTTAAGATAAGTTTTTACTATAAAGCTAGAGTTAATGTAGTAAGTTATTAGCAGTTAGCTAATGCAAATCCTAAACCCTAGGCGCCTTAACTTTCAATGTTATTAAGCCTATAAATTTAAATAATTGTTTAAAAAAGAATAAATGTAAAGAATACTCTTAAAATAATAATAAATAAGTAAATAAATAAACTACCCCAACTAAAGAATTAATGTAGTAAGTTTGGTACAATTTTTTAATGTCAATCCTAGATTGCTAGCGCCTTTATTTCCAATGCTATTTTTCCTTTTAAATTTAAATATTTAATTAAAATTTAATAAAAAACATAGGTAGGATACATTTGTAAATTAGTTTTGAAAAAAGAATAAAATCTAAATAAAATAATTTACCTTAAGTTTAGAGATAATGTAGAAAGCTATGTGCAATTTCCTAATGCATATCCTAAACCATAAGCACCTTAATCTTTAATATTGTTTGACCTATTATTTTTAAATATTTGAATAATAATAAAATAAAGAGAATAAATTTGTAAAGAAAATTGGAAGAGAATAAAAATAATTAAAATTTTACATTAAATTTAGAGTTAATCTATTAAGTTAGGAGCATTTACCCAATCCAATTCCTAAGTTACAAGCACCTTAAATTTCAATGCTATTACTCCTTTTATATATAAAGAATTATGTAAAAAATATATTATAAAATTAAATAAAGTAGAAGAAATTTAAAGTAAAATAAAATTTTACTATAAATCAAGAGTTAATTAAGTAAGGTATGAGCAATTTACTAAGGAAGATCCTAAATCGCTAGCACCTTAATCTCCAATCTTATTTTAACTTTTATATTACAAGACTTAATCAAAAATTACTAAATTGAGAATAATTTTGCTATGAAAAGTGTAAGAAAATAAAATAAATTAAATACTTTAAACAAAGAGCTAATATAGTAAGTTATGAGCAATTTTTTAATAAAATTGCTAAACCACTAACTCCACAATCACCAACACCATTTTATCTTTTATATTTTGAGAGTAAAGTAAAAAAAAAAATAAAGAATATATATTAAAAAATTACTATAAATTAAGATTTAATTTTGTAAGTTATGAGCAGTTTATTAATGTAGATCCTAAGCCACAAACTCCTTAATCTCCTATTTTGTTATGTCTTTTATATTTAAATATTTAATTAAAACATAATAATAAGGAGAGAATAAAATTTAAAAAAAGGCAGAATAAAAACAAAAATAAATTAAAATGATACTTTAAATCCATATTTAATTCAGTAAGTTAAGAACAATTTCCTAATCCAGTTCCTAAACCACAAGCACCTTTTTCTCCTATCATGTTTTTCCTTTCATTTTAAGAATAAAATACAAATTAGAGATAATTATTGTTTTTGAAAAGTGAAATAATAAATTCTACTTTAAATCTAGAGTTAATTAGGTAATTTTTGAGCAATTTCCTAATGCCGATCCTAAACTAATAGCTCCTTTATCTTCAATATCATCTCCCCTTTTTTAATTAAAAGAGTTAAGTAAAAAAAAGAAAAATTTACCTATCACACTAAAAGGCAGTAAAAAATGATCATATTTACCTAAAATAAAGTGTCTCATTATTAACTAACAGTTTCAGTTTAATCAACTTTGAATTTAAAATTATTATTATTTTTTAATAATATTTTAATAATAAGATATTTACATTTTTATATTCGTCTTCTATCATATTTTATAACGTAATGTATTTTTCTACCTTAAATATTTCTTGCAAATTTAAATTAATAATATTTAATATTTAATAACAATTAATAAATAAAAATATTTAAGTTCAAAACCCAAGATAATTATTATACAATCTTTGTCACCTACAAAACTCCCTCCCTAATTTTCTAATAAAAAAAATCCTTTAAATCTTCTTTTGTTATTAAAATTTTATATCAGTATCAAAAACTGTTTATATTTATGTTTTAGGCATTTAAAAACAAAATAAATGATTTTTATATTAATTAATATTTACACCTATTTCTACCCTACAGAATAATTCCATTTCAATCAATTAAATATAAAAAAATCAATAAATACCATAAAAACAAAAGATTTTAATAAGTTTATTCAATGGTAATTTAAAACAAATATTATTTTAATGTATTTATTTTTACTAATCAATCATCTATTACATAAATAGTTATTAATTGTTCATTTGTCAAATAAGTTTCTATCAAATATATCTTTAAAAAAAAATTAAATTATATATAAAATGTATGCTAATTAATACTCATTTAATAGAATGTTCACTGATCTTTTTGCTTTCATTAGTTTTTACTTTAGACTAGTTTCATTTTCAAGACTTTAATTTGAGATATTTAAAAATAATTTGTAATGAAAGAAGTAGAAATTAATAATTATATAAATTTTACTTTAAGTCAAGAGATAATGTAGTAAGCTATGAGCAATTTCTTAATGCATTTCCTAAACCACTAACTCCTTAATCTCCAAATTTATTGAAACTTTTATAATTATAGAGTTAAATAAAATAATCTAATACAGTGAAATAAAGGTGTTATGAAAAGTGGAAGAAAAAAAATTAATAAATTTTACTATAAATCAAGAGTAAATATTGTAAGTTTTTGGCAATTTAATAAATTAGATGCTATACCACAAGTACCTAAATCTCCAATCTAATTTTCCCTTTAATAATAGTAATAAAAAGTAAAATATAATATAATAGAGAGAATATATTTAAAATGAAAAGAGAAAGAAAAATAAAAACTATACAAAATTTTACTATAAAATAAGACCTAATGAAGTAAGCGAAGAACAATTTCCTAATGAAGTTCCTAAAGCACAAGCCCCTTAATCTCCTATGTTATTGTACCTAATATATTTTTTAAAATAAAATAAAATAATATAGTTAGAAAAGATTTAAATTAAATAAGAAAGAGAATATAAATTATATTAATTTACATATAATCTAGAGTTAATGTAGTAAGTTAGGTACAATTTTCTAAAGCAGATGCTAGACTACAAGTTCCTTCATCTCCTAAGTTATTTTTCCTAGTATAATTTTAGAGATAAGTAAAAAATAATAAAATAAGAGAGAGAATGCAAAGTGGAAGAATAAAATATTCAATTTTACTATAAAGCTAAAATTAATATAGTAAGCTATATGCAATTTTCTAATGCAGATGCAATTCCACAAGCCCCCTAATCCCCTATGCTATTTTCCCTTTAAATTTTAAGTAAAAGTAAAAAAATATAGAGAATAAATTTGTAATGTAGTTGAAGACAATAAAAATAAAGTAAAGCTACGATAATTCAAGAGTTAAAACAGTAAGTTATGAGCAATTTCCTAACGTTGATACTAAGCCATAAGCTCCTTTTTCTCCAATTTTATTTTTCCTTTATATTAAATTATATTTAATGAGAAAATAACTAAAAAGAGATAATATATTTTTAATGAAAAGTTGAGAAAATAAAAATAATGTAAAATTACCATAAATTTAGATTTAAAGAAGCAAGTTATGAGCAATTTCTAAAAGCAGATCCAAAACTGCAAGCTCCCTTTTATCCAATTATATTTTCCCTTTAATATTTAAAGTTAAGCCAGAAATAAAAAATATATATAATAAATTTGAAATGAGTAGTTAAGAAGAAGAGTGAATATTATATTAGATTACTGTAGGTTTAGAGTTAAAGAAGCTAGCAATTAACAATTTACTAATATTGGAGCTAAACCACAAACACCTTAATCTCCGATTTATTCTCCTCTTTTATAATAAATGAATAAGTTAAAAATAATGAATTAGATTATTTACAAGATTCAGAAAATAAAAATAGAATAAAACTTTACTATAAATAAAGAGATAAGTTAGTAAGTTATGTACAATTTCCTAATCCAGATCCCAAACCGCAAGTGCCTTTATCTCCAATGCTATTATTACTTTTTTTTTAATGAATAAATATATTAATACCTAAATTGAGAGTAAATTGGTAAATATAGGTGGAAGAAAAAAAAAACTCTACCTGAAATAAATAGTTATAGAGGCAAGTAAGGAGCAATTTCCTAGTGCAGATCCTAAACCACAAGCTCCCTTTTCTCCAATATTATTTTTCCTTTAATATTAAGAATAAAATAACCTAATAAAGAGAATAAATTTTAATAATTACCATAAATTTAGAGTTATAGAGGTAAGTTAGGAGCAATTTTCTAATGCAGATACTAAACCAAAAACTCCTTTTTCTCCGATACTATTTTATCTTTTATTTTTAAAGAAGTAAGTTAAAAATACTAAAATAGAGAGAATAAATTTACATTAAAAAGTGGAATAAAATAAAAATTAAATTAAACTTTACTATAAATGAAGAGTTAATGTAGTAAGTTTGGAGTAATTTCCTAAAGCACATCCTAAAGCAGAAGCACCTTAATCAGCAATATTATTGAACCTTTTATTAAAGAGCGGAGTAAAAAATTAGAGAGAAATTAGAAATGAAAAGTGGTATTATTAAAATTAATATAAAATTCTACGATAAATAAAGAGCTAATGTAGTAAGTTAGGAGCATTTTTCTAATAAAGATCTTAAACGAGAAACATCCTTTTCTCCAAGGTTATTTTTTCTTTTATATTTAAAAGATAAAATAGTAAATAACAAAATTGATAGAGTAAATTTTTTGTAAGGAAAAGGGTATTAATATAAAAAAAATAGAAATTGTTACTATAAGTTAAGATTTAATGCAGTAAGCTATGAGTATTTCTCTAATGCAGATCCTAATCCACTCATATTTTAATCCCCAATGCTATTAGACCATTTTATATTTAAAAGTTAATTAAAAAAAACAAAAAATCTTCTTTAAATACTATTTAAATTAAAAAATTTTAACATATTTTTACCTAAAATCAATTGTATCTGCTTACAAGTATTGTTGAATCAACTTTTGATTTATAAATTTTGTAATTTTTAATAGTATTTTAACAATAAGAAATTTACATTTTAAAATTATTCTTGTAACATTTGCTATAATGCTATATTTTTCTACTCTTTAGAATTATTAGCAAATTTAAATTAATAAAGTTTAATGTTTAATTATAAATAATAAATGAAAATTGTTATTTTTAAATAAGAACCTTCCTTTAAAACCCATCGAAGAAAAAAACTTTTTAAAAATTTTTTTGTGGTATTTTATTGGGAGAGAAAGAATATTCATCTTAACTGAGTATCTTTTCAAGTTATTTTGAGAAAATTTATAAAATTGAATTCAAAAAATTAAATTATGTTGCAAGAAAATATGAATTAATTGATTCCTTTCTAATAAGATTATAAAAAAGTAGAAAGAAACTAATCAAATTAATATTGATATGAGTTATTGAAAAGAGTAATAGCTACATCTAAATTATTTTTAAAAATATTCCTAATCTTTAAATTGAGATTTAGATCTTAAGTGATTTAAAGATTTCAAATTAACATAAAAAATTCTATTACAAAATGTAATTTATTTCAATAGCATTTTAATAAATTTTTAATAATTTGCATTTAGAAATAATATAATTTCACAAATGAATGATGAATGAATATAATAAAATTAATACTTTGAAAATATTTTTCAGAATAATTTTAAATTAGGATATCTATTTAATTTTCATCAATTCTAATTAAATAAGATCTTCACTGCTCTCCGTAGTTGTTTCATAAGTTGCTACTTTAGAGTTTATTCTTTTTCATTTCTTTTATTATTTATTTAAAAGATTATTATAATTGATTAATTGAGACTGACTATAAATTTATAGGAAATTAGAATAATATAAAATTTTACTCTATATAAAGAGCTAATTTAGTAAGTAATGGGCAGTGTTTTAATCTAGATCCTAAACTACTAATACCTTATTCTCCAACTTTATTTTCCCTTTATATTTTAAAGTGCAAAATAAAATTAATTATAGAAAGAATAAATTTGAATTAAAAGTAGAAGGTAATTAAAATAATATAAAATTACACTAATTTAAGATTCAATGTAGTAAGTTTTGAGCAATTTCCTAACATAGATCCTAAACTACAAGTACCTTAATCTCCAATATTATTTTCCCTTTATATTTCAAGATTTAAGTTAAAAACAACAAAGAAGGAATAATAAAAAGTAGAAGAAATAAAAAATAAAATAAGCTTTTACTAAAAATCTAGAGTTAATTTAGTAAGGCATTAGAGATTACCTATAGATGCTAAACCACAAGCACCTTCATCTCCAATGTTATTTTCCCTAATAATTAA
>JH651227.1:710464-749708 GCA_000260095.1 Tetrahymena borealis
ACTTAACTCAATTCTAAAGCTTAGATGTCCTGTTGCTAGAATGATCGTTGATTCTGGCTGCAAGCTTGATGTTGAATGGAAGAAAAAACAGTGAAGTTAAAATAAAAATGTATCTTATATTATCTTAAAAGTAGATTGTTTTTATGTTTCATTAGTATGATAGTATGCATTAATTCATTTCTAATTTAAGTTTTTATTAAAAATTTTTTAACTGGTTTTCTAAAATTATAATTTGAAAGAGATCAATCACATTTATCAATTTTTATAAGACTATGATGTAATGATTATGATTTTTATAAATTTCATGTAAAATAAAAAGGATTCCTATTCAATTATACATTTAATGATAAACCATTATCAACAGATAAATTCCCTTGATATATTTTAAATAGTTTTCTATTATTAAATAGTAGATTTTCTTTCTTTTCTAAAAGAAGATGAAATTAATGGAGATTTTATTCAGTTTATCGAAGATTTTTAATTTAACATTAAGTTATTATTAAACACTTTTAGAGGAATTTAAGATAAATTTTCAACTTTTTTAAAAAGTTAAATTCTAAGATAATTTTGTTAACAAAAACTAATGATAAATATTCTTCTTTATTTTCCTCAACTCAAAAAATTCACAAAAATTTATTATATTTTTTATCAGTAATTATTCCTGATATGAAATGCTCATAAAATCGTTGAATGTAAATCATTCATATTTTTAATTATATTTAATAGAAAATATACAAATTTAATTCTTTGAAAGTATATATCAATTACTATCTACATCTATGTTATTACAATATATTTAACAAGAATATCCCTTTTTATAAAATTTGTTTTATTATTTTCTATTCTCCAGCTTAAATATTTTATCATTCATAATTAATCTTTAAATAAATAAATAATATTAGTATCTTGATAATAATTCAATTATTAAAACTTATATATTGTAGGAAGATCTTTGATATAATTCATTTATTTAAGGTTATTCAAATTGATTAATAGTTTCTTATTTAGTTTCTATTTTACGAAATAGCTAATAAATCTCAAGATAGTCTTTTGGTATGAGGAGAATATTATATTATTTTTGTCTTCTCTACTTTCATTATAATTTCAATAATATTATTTTTAAAAGAATATTGATTTTTAAAATATAAAAATTAAAGTGATAAAAATGAATCTATTCTAAAATCAAAGCTAATGAGACTAAAGACATCTGTGAAGGAAGATGCTAATTAAATTTAATATTATCTTAAAAATAAATTCCCTGATGATGAAAGAATTCACATAACAAATAAAAGAAGAAAATTAAAGAAGAGAAGATTTTAATTTAAGTAAATTCAATAAATAATAGAGGGGTTTGTATTGTATACTATACTCACTCACCTCGAATGATTTTTATATTTTTTATTTACAAAAATGGTTTTTTAAACACTCCAATTTTGTAAGGTGTTATTAGATAATATTTGTTGGAAGTGTGGAGAATTTGGTATATTATTTGTTATTTGAATGATTTTTAACTTTAACCAATATAAAATGAATATATATTTTAAAGTATTTAACATAAACTTATTAAAATTAAATTGGAAATAATCAACCCATTTATTTTTCTTGATATTCATAATCTTAGTTAATATCAATTAAGGAAATAAATCAAAATAATATTTTTTTTCATTTTATTTTGCTAATGGTATTCATTTTATATCATTATTTATTTAATATTGGTTAATAAGAGAAAATTACATGAATATTAGTATTTTGGTAAATAGATTATGTTTTTTCTTTTAATTTAATTCAAGAATAGTGCTTTTTACTCTATTTTAGATTCCTTTAAATCACTTCTAATATTTTTTAGTTAGTTTTCCTTCATTATACCTCTAATTTATTATCATAGCTAATGGTAATTCAAAATATCAGAGCATTCTCTGTATGTTGAATTTTTTAAGTTTGCAAGTAAGAGTTATATTTTTTTAACTAGGCTATAATCTAAAAATTTATAGTTTTTTAAATAAATAAATAAATTTAGCTTTATTAACAATATAATTTAAAGTTATGAATAAAAAAACAAAATTAAATCAAAGTAAATTAGAATTTGTATCTTTTAATAATTTAAAATAAATAATTAACTCACTTTAAGCTGAGTTAGAACATTTTTTTTAGAAAATATAAATTGGCATCAGTTAAATTTATCTAATCGTTCCTATCCCTAATAAAATCTAATCTTACTATTAATTATTGGCAAGTACATTTCAAATATGTTTTTATATCAAATAAATATTTAATACATTGGTTATTCTGTGTAAAACTTTATTGTCAAAAACTAAGGTGTATTATTTAAATTTATTAGAAATAAATACAATTAATTGGGTAGAAAAATATTGTGTTATAAAGAATGATAGAAAACTAATTTAAAAAAGTAAATATATAATTATATTAAATATTATTAAAAAATTATATATTTTATAAAATAAAAGTTTATAATAAATTATTTATTTGAAACAAGGTATACTTATTATTAATTAGTTTAAATATCAATTTATTATTATTACTTAACTCTGAAACATTAAAGGAATGATATGAATAGAGATTAAGTTTCTTCTGATTTATAGTCGAGATTAAGACATCTCCAATAACTTACCACATTAACTCTTAATTTAAAGTAGAATTTTATATATTATTTATTGTCTTTTCTATCACTTTTCATTGCAAGTTTACTTTTCTCTCAATTATTTTTATGTACCTCTTTAAATATAAAAGTAATCACAGATTTGGAAGTTAAGTTGCTCATCGTTTGGGATCTGCTTTAGGAAACTGCTTATAACTTACTAAATTAACTCTTTTTTTAAGGTAAGTTTCTTAAAACAATTTTTTTTTTCCTATCATTAAGCTACAACAAAATTATTTTTATTTTCTCATTTAAACTTAAAAATATAATAGTAAAAATAGTATTGGGTATATAGGAGCTAGCGATTTAGGGTATGAATTGAGAAATTGCCTATAACTTACTACATTAATACTTGATTTAGTGTAAAATTTTATTATTTTTATTTTTTAAGTTTTTAATTACTCCTATCTTATTATTACTTATCTCTTTAAATGTAATAGGGACAATTAGATTGGAGATTTAGGTGCTTGCGGTTTAGGATTTGGATTAGGAAATAGCTCTTAAATTACTAAATTAACTCTTATCTTAAAGTAAAGTTCAATGCAATATTTTATCTTAATCATCTATCTTTTCATACTTATTATTTTTGCTTAACTCTTTTAATATGAAAGAGAGAATAGTATTGGAGATGAAGGTGCTTGTGGTTTAGGTAATGGATTAGGAAATTGCTTATAACTTGCTAAATTAACTCTTAATTTAAAGTAAGTTATCATGCCATTTTTTAAATTCAACTTTTAATTATAATATTTTTTTTTCTTAAAATAAAAAGGAACAACAAGATTGGGGATTAAGGGATTTGTGGTTTAGGATCTGGATTAAGAAATTGCTAATAGCTTTCTACATTAACTCTGGATTTAAAGTAAAATTAATTTGATTATATTTTTATTTTCTTCCACTTCTCATTACAAATTTACTTCTATCTTATTGCTTTTACTTTTCTCTTTAAATATAATAGAGAAAATAAGATTGGAGATTTAGGTGCCTGTGGATTAGGGCTAGGATTAGGAAATTTCTCATAAATGACTCAATTAACTCTTATTTTAAAGTAAAGTTCAATAAAATTTTTAATTTCCACTTATCATAATAGAATTTAATTCTCTTGAATGTATTATTTTTGCCTAACTCATTAAAATATAAAAGTAAGAATACAATTCAAGGAAAAGGTGCTTGTGAAATAGGATCTGGAATAGGAAATTGCTCATAACTAACTACATTAACTCTTGATTTATAGTAATCTATAATAATTTATTTGCTTTAACTTTTTATTACAAACATACTCTCCCTATTTGTTAATTTTGCTTAACTATTTTAATATGAAAGGGAGAATACTATTCGAGATTAAGGTGCTTGTGGCTTAGGACTTGGATTAGGAAATTGTTTATTACTTACAACATTAACTCTTATTTTAAGGTACTATGATTTATCATTTTTATTTTCTAATTTTTATTACAAATTTACTCACTCTCTCTCTCTCTATACCATGTTATTTTTATTTAATTCTTAAACTTAAAAGTAGGAATAAAATTGAAGATTAAGGTGTTTGTGATTTAGGATCTGGATTAGGAAATTGCTCATAACTTAAAACATTAATTATAAATGTGGAGTAAAATTTTATATTATTTCTCTTTAGTTACAAATATATTCTCTCGTCTTGTTATTTTTGCTTAATTCTATTAAAATAAAAGAAGAAATAGTATTGGAGATAAAGGTATTAGTGATTTAGGATTTGGATTAGGAAATTGCCTTTATCTAACTACATTAACTCTAGATTTATGGTAAAATTTTTTTATTTTCTTTTATTTTTTTAAATTGAGATCATCTATCTTATTATTTTTACTTAATTCTTTAAATATAAAAGGGATAACAAGTTTGGAGAAGAAGGTGCTTGTTGTTTAGTATCTGGATTTGAAAAATACTCAAAGCTTAATAATTTAACTCTTGTTTTCAAGTTAATTTTATTATTTTCTTTAATTTAATGCACATTTATTCTCTTTAATTTGTTATTTTTCACTTACCCATCTAATCTTAAAAAAGCAAAAACATTAAGGAGTAAGGTGCTAATCGTTTAGGATTTGCATTAGGAAACTGCCAATAACTTACTGAATTATCTCTAGATTTAAAGTAAAATTTATATTATATTTTTCTCTACAAATTAACTCTCTCTATTTAGTTATTTTTACTTAAATCTTTACATTTAAAAGGTATAGGAAATTTGGAGATTAAAATGTGTGCGGTTTAGTTCCTAAATTAGGAAATTTATCATAATTAAGGGTATTGAATTTTGATTTAAAGTAATTCTTTATATTTTTCTACTTTTTATTTGAATTTATTATCTATTATTTTATTTTTACTTAACTCATTAATCATAAAAGAGGCAATCAAATTGGAGATTAAGGTGCTTGTAGTTTAGGATCTGGAATAGGAAGTTGCTCATAAATTACCACATTAATTCTAGATTTATGGTAAACTTTATTTCAATTTTATTTTCTTCTTCTTTTCATAGCAAATCTATTCTCTTCATTTCTTATTCTTTATTTAATTCTGTAAATGTAAAAGGGAAAATTACATTACAGAAAATGGTGCTTGTAGCATAGGATCTGGATTAGGAAATTGTTCATAACTTAAATCATTAACTCTTATTTTATCGTAAAATTCAATACCTTTTATATTATCTTCAACTACTTTTTCTCTCTATTTAATTATAAAAGAGGCAGTTAAATTGGAGATTAAGGTGCTTATGGTTTAGGATATGGGTTAATAAATTGCTCATAACTTACTGCATTAACTCTTGAATTAGAGTAAAATTTTATAATAATATTTTTATTTTCTCTTACTTATCATTCCAAATTTATTCTATCTAATTTGTTATTTTTACATAACTCTTTAAATAAAAAAGATACGTAAATATTGGAGATTATGGTGCTAGTAGTTTAGGATCTGCATTGAGAGTTTTCCCATAACTTACTGCATTAACTCTAGATTTAAAGTAAAATGTTTAATTAATTTCACTTTTCATTACTCTCTCTAATTTGTTATTCTTATTTTACTCTTTAAATTTAAAAGTTACAATCAGATTACAGATTTAGGTGCTAGTAGTTTTGGATCTGCATTAGGAAATAACTCATAACTTAAAATATTACACCTATATATTTTGTAAAATTCTATTTTCTTATATTCTTCATTTCAAATTCCTCACTCTATCTGGCTATTTTTCCTAAACTCCTTAAATTTAAAAGGGAAAATTAAATTAGTGATTTAGGTGTATGTAGTTTAGGATCAGGATTCAGAAATAGCTCATAACTTACTACATTAATCCTTTCTTTCTAGTAAATGTTATATTATTTATATTATTATTTAGAAAATTAATATTTTTTAATTAAATAATTAAAGTACCAAAAATGAAATTTTAGTATTATAAAAACTAATGAAAATAAAGAGGTCAGTACAAATACTATTAAATATGTAAATAATGCAATAATTATTAATAATTTAATATTATTTTTTAAAATAGATATTGATTCATTCATTCATACTCACTCTAATATACATTTAATATTATCATATTTAAACAAGTTATCATTCATCTTTTATATCGTGTTTTTATTAATCTAACCAGAAAAATATTTTGATTAAGTTTATCGTTTTTAATAAAAATATGAGCAGAAAAACTTGAATAATTATAAAAATAGGGTGGAAAAGAATAAGAAATTTATATAAAATTAAAATCTCATTATAAATTAATAGTGAATAATAATTTTATAGATTTAATAGTAGTGTTAATAGTAATGATAATTTAGATTTTAGATGAAAAGAAAATAACTAACTTACCTCAATTGTAGAGTTTATAATGGAGAATTATACAAGATAAGTAATAAAATGAACATTTAATTGAATTTTGGGTCATCTATACCTCAATAGCCTGATGTTATTAAAACACTTTACTAGAAATAGGTTACCAAAATTCCTAAATAGCCATTTTTTCTAGAGAGTTGGTAGAAATCTAAAAAATATTTTTTGGCTACTTCCTTTCGCCTCCTAAAAAAATAATATTTTAATGTTGAAATCTATTAATTTAATATAGTTTAAGTTTGATTCATATTATATTAATTAATTATTCATCTTTCATTTGTGGATTCAATCAATACCTATAAAAAATATTATTGAATATTAGTAAAAGAAATAATAATAATTTATACTCATTTAATAGTATCTTTACTGACCTCTTTAGTTTCATTAGCTTTTATTTTAGAGCTAATCTAAATTCAGTTCTTTAATTTTATTTGTTTAAAAATTAATTTTTTTTAAAAAATAATAAAATCGAGACTATAAATTGAAAAGTGGAAGAGAATAGAAATAATTTTAAATTTTACTTTAAATAGACAATTAATGTAATAAGTTATGAGCAATTTCCTAAAGCTGATCCTAAACTACGGGTACTTTAATAAGCAATTTTATTTGGCCTTTTATATTAAAAAAAAATAAGTAAAATATTCTATTAATAGGATAAATTGGTAATAAAAAATATGTAAAATAATATAAATTTTACTATAAATTAAGTTTTAAATTAGCAAGTTATGACAAATTTCCTAATGCAGATCCTAAACCACTGGCACCTTAATCTCCAACTATATTTCCCCTTATATGTTATAATAATTAAGTAAATAAAGAACAACAAAAAAGATAGAAAAATTGTAATGAAAAAGTAGAAAATAATAATTAACTAAAAATTTTACTATAAATCAAGAGATAATTTAGTTAATTGTAAGCAATTTCGTATTCCAGATCCTAAACCACGGCTACCTTGATCTCCAATTCTATTATACCTTTAAAATAAAGATTTAAATAAAGATAACTAATAAAAAATATAAATTTGTAAAGGAAAAGTTGAAGAAAGTAAAAATAAAATAATATTTTACTATAAATGAAGAGATAATATAGTAAGTTATGAGCAATTTCCTAGTGCTGACCCTAAATCACATGCACCTTAATCACCTATGGTGTTTCCCCTTTTTTTAAATTTAAGTAAATATTAAAAATAGAGAGAATATATTTGGAATGAAAAAGTGGAAGATTATAAAAGTAATATGAATTTACAATAAATCGAGAGTTAAAGCAGTGAGTTTCGAGCAATATCTTAATGAAGATACTAAACCATAACCCCCTTAATCTCCGATGCAATTTCCCCTTTTGTATTAATTAAGTTCAGTTAAAATTAAAAAGAAGAGTTAATAAATTTAACTAAAGTAAATAAAATTTATTTAAAATTATACGATAATTGAAGAGAGATTATAGTAAGTTGCTAACAATTTCCTAATGCAGACCCTAAACCACAAGCACCTTAATCGCCTATGTTATTTCCCCTTTCATTTTAAAAGTTAAAAAATGAAAAGTGAATAAAAATGATAAACTATTTTACAATAAATCTAGAGTTAATTTAGTTAGTGATGAGTGATTTCTGAATGCAGATCCTAAATCGCAAGCACCATTTTCTTAAATGCCATTCGACCTATTATATTTAATGAGTTTTGCAAAGTAAGAATTGTGAGATTAAATTTATTATAAAATTTGAAGAAATTAATAAAAAAATTACCATAAGTTTAAATCTAATGTAGTTAGTAATGAACAATTTCCTAATTATGAGCCTAAACTCTAAGCACCCAAATCTCCTAAATTATTTCCCCTTTTATATTTAAAGTTGAGTACTAAAAAATAGAAAGAATATATTGGTAATTAAAAGTAGAAGATGATAAAAATAATATAGAGTATTACTATAAATCAAGAGTTAATGAAGTAAGTTATAAACAATTTCCTAATGCTGATCCTAAGCCACAGGCACCTTCAATTCCTATGTCATTATACCTTATATTTTTATAAGGTAAGTAAAAAAAATAGAATCAATTGGTAATGAAAATTAAATATTAATAAATAAAATAATAAAAAATTTTACTTTAAATCAAGAATTAATGTGGTAAGGGAAGAACAACTTTCTAATGCTGATCCTAAACCACAAGCACCTTAATTTCCAATACTATTTCCTCTTTTAGAATTAAAGAATTAAGTAAAAAGTAACTAAAAGAAAGCTAAGAATTTAGGAAAAAGAAGAATTTGATACACTTGTTTACCTAAAAAATAGTGTCTAATTATCAGCCTAAAAGTATTATTGAATCAACTTTTAATATTTATTTATTAAATTTTTTAATAGAATTAAAGCAATATTAAAATTACATTTTAAAATTAGCTTTCTTCCATTTACAATATCATAATATTTTTCTACACTACTTTATTTTATTCTAACCAACTTAATTAATTAAGATTAATATTTAAATATATAACTTAATTTTTATTTTTTACAGCTAAAAAATGCTAAAATTTTTAAATTATTTTTCAGAATAATAAAAAATAAAAATTTAATAGAATAACGTATTTATTTAATGTATAAAATTGATTATTATAGTATATAATAAATATGTTATCAATACTTGAAAATTATTGAATTAAAAAATTATTTTAAAAAAATACTTGGAATTTCATTTCAATTCTATAAATTGAATCTAAAATATAGAAGCTATCTCTTTATTAAAGATTTGATTTCCTCTTTTAAATTGATGATATTTTCAATTTAAGTTTTAATAATATCAAAATAGAGAAAATAAATTTAAAAAGAAAATTAGAAGGAAATAATTATTTTATAAAATTTATTCTAATCTAGAGTTAATATTATAAATATTAGCAAACCACCCACCAAGAGGCACCAAATTGTACTATGTAAAACCCACTCTTAAATTTAAAGGAAATATTAAAAGTAATGATAGAAAATCGTAGATCATAGAATTTTAATAAATTAAAGATATTTATTACATAAAACAAAATTTTTAATTATTTAATTATTTACTCGATAATTTTATTGGATCTATTTTAAAATAATTTAATTTTTTATGATAACAAAGAAAATAATATAAATTCTTTATGAATTTCAAAGTAGTATTATTAAAAGTAATAAGCAGACATTTCATTAGTTTAGAATTGTGATTGATTGTATTTATATCATATTTAATATTCTTTTAAAGCTTCTTTGAATTTTCTATATACATTTTCATTTGATTAAAACAGATGAGTGTTCTTTATTTGTTAAGATTTTTCTGTATTTTTGATAGCATACTTCTAAAGGACTTAAATAGATAGAACTGATTCCATTTACATTTATAAGTCAAATACTTGCTTATTCTCTAAAAAGAAGTTAGGATTAAACTAGAACTAGAATCGAGTAGGTACTGTCTGAAGAACGTCTATTATTATCTCCTTTTTGAAATTTAGATGATCTACTAAATAAACTTTAATCAACTAATCATTATTGTTTTTCTTCCAGTAATAAGAAACCCATTTTCTATTTTCTAATTCAATTAAATCACTTATTATTCCTGGATAGGCTAATTAGAGCTATATATCAGCTTCTACACCACATCTATTATTGTCTAAAAAATCTATTAAAGTCTCAAAGTTAACAATACTAACAAATGGGTAGCAAGCCTTTACTGCATCTTTCATAGGATTGTATAGAAAAAATTTACTCTTCCTAATTGAATTAATATCAATCTTTTTCTTTAAGAGCCCTTACATCTTATCTATTCTTATCCATTTACTTCTTAGCTGTTAATCTCTGATGATTTCTATGTAAATATTGTAATCACTTTCAATATGTTATTTCATTTATTTTACTTCTACTTAGATATTTAATTAGTTTTAATCAGTAATTAATTACTATTTATTTTTATTACTACTAGATATTAATTTAATCAAATCCTTTCAAATATATTTTACTAATATCTTACTACATTTTTGGAAGCTAAATTTTTAGGAGTTCAATCAAGCTAGGCTATTTCATTTATTTTGCTTTATAATTTGAAATATTGTTTATAAAAATATTTATTTTTTAATAATTTATCTTCATTCAAATTTATATAGATATTTTAGTATCATATAGCAATAATCAATAAAATAAATTCCTACTATTTGGTAAATTTTAAATTAATAAAAATCATTTTTTAAAATGTGGAAAAATTATTTGATTAGTTTCAATTATAATTTTTACAATAAATTATTGAAAAGTTAATTACTTTTCTAATGTAACAATAAGATATAAGCAAATAAAAGAATACTCAGTTACATTTGAAATAGTATCAATCTATTTATTTATTTATTTATCTATCTTGAAAGCGAAGAATTTAAGTAATATAAATAATTCTTAAAATCGAAATAAATAAATGAAATGAGTGATTTTTTACCACATTCTTATTTTTTTATTATCAAAAGATATTATTATTTTTAGTATTTTTATTTAAAATTAATAAATAAATAATATCTTTTATTACTTGCCAGTTTTACGAAATTATTTAATTACTTTGAAGAAAGTAAGATTAACTATTTGTTAATTCATTCATTAATTAATTAATAAAAATGTATGGATAAATAGTATGAAAGGATGCAAAGAAATAGTTAGAATAAATTACTAACAGATTATTAAATGTATTGTATGTTAAGTGAGTGAGATAGACAGATAGATAAAACTGAATTACTTTGTTTAATAAATCATCGGTATTTTAAGGAATATATTAAAAATCTAGTTTGTTAAATCAGTAAGATGTAATACATTCTTTTATCTTTTTAATCAATTTCTTAAAAGAAACACTGCATGTATAATAACATGGTATTTTGATTGTTATCGCAAAGTAAAAAAGAAACAATCAAAGAAAGAAAGGACTTAATGAATGAATGAATCAATTAAAGAGTGAAGATAAATGAACTTTTATTTTAAGAATGAAGAAATATAGTAATCAATAAGCAGGAAGAATTAATAGGGAAGAATTCAGATCATCAATATAGATAGGAATTTAATAAGTAATTCAGATTTAAAAGAATTCTTTAAACTCAAAGTAGCTCTCTCTATATATAAATATAGGAAATAGATAGATAGATAGAGTTCTTTTGTTTCATAGTTTAGAAAATGAAATCATTATCTCATAAGATATAAGTATTCAACAAATCTGAGCTGGAGAAAGCTATCTTGAAAGCCACTTGGAATGATGAATTGAGTATACCAAAGCAAAAGCATTATAAGAAGTGTTAGGAAATATTTTAGGGAAAGTGCAGTATAGATAATTATGCAGTGTTGATGAACTACATAAAGCACATCTCGCTTAAAAAATGGGTTTATTCCGCTAAAATACTATCCATAGTTTAAACGTGTATTTGCAATGCAACAACAGTTGATTTATGCGATTACATTCATCATGATATAAATGAATTAAAGAAATTGAGGCAAGATCTTTTAAAGAATGCTGTAAAGCCTCCACCTAATTAAGATTAATTTTAGTATTTGATCTCTCAATTACTCTACTATTACTTCAAATATATAATGAAATTCGCGAGGCACGCTAAAATCTTTATTCTAAAATATGCGAATAACTTAATTTAGACTAATGTACAGCATAACGATGAAATGAAATGGGAATAATAACTTTACTAGAAGTTAGGAGATATGCAAATATAGATTAAAATTATTGACATTATCGTGTATATTTTTGATAAGATTCTACAATATTTGCTAGTTCCTAAATATTCAGATAAATATCAATTTTTAAAAATAATCACTATTTATTTATTCGAAGATCTATCGAAGCAATACTTGAAATGTAAAATGTTCTGTTAAGAAAACGTGTTTTAAATATTTAACTACTCAAAGAATATACTTCTTGTCCAAAAGCTATATTAATTCTACTGTGACTTCATCAAAATAACCAAAAACATTTAGAAGATTGAATTCGTAGTCAATATGTGCAAGCCTCACAAGCCAAATATATTGAAATTAGATTTCTATGTAATTAATGTTGATAAAAATAAAGAAATAGAGATATTTGTTAATAAATGTAAAATCTAGCATTAAGAGTACCTAAATAATCCAGAAAACAATCCAAATATCATTAATTCTTTAAAAGATAATCAAAAAGTTAAATAAAATATAGGCGATTTTTAATAAGATTTAAGTCGATAAATTAACGAACAGCAGAGAAGTTAAGGATTAAGTTATATTAACTAGATTGAAAGTTAAAATTTTCATAAAAATGATAATTAAAGACAAATAACTAATAACAATAAAATAAATTAAAATAGCCTATTATAAACTTAAGAAAATTCGAAATCTACCTAAAATAATAATTTTTTTTAAAATTAAGAAGAATAGCAGTGTAAACAAAATAAGTTTGAGAATAACATTATCATCTTCAAGAAAAATGCCAATTAGAATTAAAATGATGAATATTTAGAAGATATTTAAGATGAAGAAGAATCTAATCCAAATAAGAAAGCATATAATTAAAAGAATAAACCAATTAAAAATGGAGATAATAAGATAAATGAATCACCAAGATCTCTTTAAAACTAATTGACTGAATAATAATATATTTAAAAGGATAGTAATTTGCAAGTAAGAAATGTATTTACTTTTAAGAGGAAAGAATCAACTTCATCTATAATTGCCTAAAGAAGTGAAAATGCTTGTGGCGTGGATGAAGAGAAAATAATTGATATGAAATTTATATAGACTGAAAAATAGAGGCCGAATAACATTTCTGATAATAATAAATAAAAATCTATTCCAGCAGCTAGCTTACTGGAGAAACTAAATATAAATATAAAGAAAAGCTCAATTGAAGAAATGATTAACTTAAATGAGAAATAATCGAAATAATAAAAGTAGAATAATATTTAAAAGAATAATATGAATGGGTAGAAATAAAGAAATGAAGACGGTAGAATATTATTCCACTTTGATTAATAGTTAAACAATATACTTGATTTAAATAATCTGGAACCTTCTTCTCCTGAATCTATCAAAGAAACACCCAAGTCAAACTAAAAGAATACTTCTCGGAAAAGAATTACCCCGATGCGTTAAGCAGTTAATTGTTAGACTAATCAATCTCAAGAGTTAGATGATTTTAATTATAATTTTTCTAATTCTTTTCTCTTTTAGAATAGAAATCATAAAGATTCATTAAAAAATAAAAATGCAACAAACATCTTAATCCCTCACAACAGCCCTAATGACACTAAGCAAAACTTCGCTAATTAAAATTCAAATAATAGTAACAGTTAATTGGCTGGTAATATATCTTTTAGCGACCAAAATTAAGGCAATATTATTTATAATTCTAATGAAAAAGATCAATACGAAGATAGATAATAGGATAATTAAAGCAAATCAACCAATAACAATAATAATAATCTGTAAAAGAGTATTCCTTTTAATACGAATAATAATCAGAATTCTAATAATTAAGTTTATGAGAAATACCCTGCTGCTTTATTATCAGATAGATTATAATATAAATAGACTGAAACTTAAAATATTAATTATTAGAGTGCCTAAAAAAATAGTGGTACTATAAAGTTAACAAGCAAATTACTTCCTTAAGACATTCTCTAATCAATCCAGTATGCACAGTCAGCTAACTCTTCTCTTAAAAAGTTTAAATTTGGTAATTTTTCTAGATAAAAAAAAAACAAAAACACTAATGTGGCACCTCTAATTAATATTGACACTTATTACTAAAGTGATCAAGAATCTAGTGATTAGGAATAGAAAACACAAAAGGAAGTGACTAAAAAATATTTTTCATAATAAGAAGATGTAAAAATAGGAAATAGCATGATTGATAGAAAATAATAACTAGCAGAAAATAATAAATAATAAGAAGAAAACAAAATTGAATAAATTAAATCTAATAATCTTACCCATAATGATGAGTTTGAATGCCCTGAGATTTTCTCTAAGGAAGAAGAAAAGAAGCAAATTAATAATAATATTTAAGATTAAGGAAAATATCTTGAGATAACAAAAGTGCCAGTAGAATAGCCAGAATTATTTGAAGATTTCAAGTTATATTAAAACGATGACTAATATAATAATGTAAATGAAAATAATCAAAACTAATACAATAAGGGTTAAAATAAATAACAAAAAAATGATATTAAATAATAATAATAATAAGATAATTTTTATAGAGAAGCCATTGAAGATTATGGAGTGTCTGAATAAATCAATGGATCTTCTAAAGTAGCAGCTTCAAACCAATTTTAATAAAGAAATGATAATAAATAAGTCAATATAGAGGATATTTTTAGGGAAGAAAGTAAGAGTCCTATCTCAAACCCACTAATAAATGCAAAGCCTTCTAAAAATATAAATTTGGATTTAAACTAACCAAGAATTTTAAAGAATGAAATGAAAAATGGAATTCAACTCCCTTAAGAAGACGGATAAAGAAACAATTACCCTTTTGATGATGAAATGAGTTTAAATAAGGATTATAGAAACTTAAATTCAGATTCCTAATAAATTGAATAAACTAAATGGAATAAAATCAATAATTAATAATAAGAAAACTTTTAAATTCAAGACAATGAGGTTTAGTAATATAGGAGAGATGTCAATAATGAATAAATCAATAAAAACCACGATGATTTGAATTATTCTTCTAAAAAAGATTAATTATCTCCTTTATCTACATCAAATTCAGTTTAAAATAATATGTTTTTTGTTGGGTAGAAGAGCATATCTTAAAATATATAATAGAGTTGGATCAATAATAATGTGAAAAAACCTTTTCTCTCATCTTCCATTAAAAGTGAAGAAATATCTCCTTTTAAAATGGAACAGGAAAGATAAAGATAGTTTGATAATGAATTTACTAATCATACTCTAAAAGAATCCTCTTCAACAAAATAATAAATTAAGAACAATAATGCTACAGCAATTAATCTTGGTTCAATCCAAACAGATAAAAATGATTTTGTTTAAAATTAAATGTATAAAAAAGACAATATAGAATAAGGATAGCAAGAATTAAAGCAGTAGCAAAATACATTTTAACATTAATAAAAAGAACAATAATAATAAGATAAAATTGATAAAAATTTTAGTGAAAAAATTTTAAAAAAACCAATGAGAAGGTTCAGCAGAAATTCTTCAGCTAGCAACTTCTCTTATCTATCAAGTTAAAGGAAAATAGATGATATAGAAATAAAAAATTAGCTTGACAATTAGGAATAGAAGGATTAATGGTTTTATGGCACAAATGAATAGTAAATGAACATTTTGAGTAAAATAGGATAAGGCAGAAAGAATAGCTTAATTTCATTAAAATTAGGATTGGCAGATAGTAATATTCCTACGACAACTTCTTCGTATTAACAATAACCTAATAGCTAATTCTTAAATAACACGCTACTTTCAGCAAAAAGTACGAATAGAGCTAATAATCTTAAAAGTAATAGAAATTCAAACAACCTAATGCTAAGATAAAAATCATCAACAATTTAAAGCAGTGAAAACTCTTAGCTGTAAGATAATTAAAAATCTTCATTAATACTAGAGGAAATTGGAGTAAAAGCTAACTCAAATATATTTATCAAACGTTAAACTTCACAATTAGATTATATTAATGGCATTTAACAACCCTTACAAGCAAATTAAGAATAAAATAGTAATCATTCTATTAGTAGAGCTGAAATAACACCTACTTCAATCAAACCAAGGGCATTAGAAAAAGATGATTTTGGTAGAGAACTGTAAAAAATCTAAAGCATTAAGAGAAGAATTTCCTTCAAAAAAAATGAAAAATCATCAATATTATCTCCTTTAGCAGATTCGTAGGAAGAAATGAACTTTACAAAAAGTATTTCTTCCCACTAACCAAAGATCCCATAAATATAAAATCTTAAGGCCCTTTCAGCTGCAACATCTGCAATTACATCATCAAGCAGCAACTTGAATTCCACGAATAATCAAAGCAGTAATATAAGGTTCTCTCCTTTCAATTTAAAACAATAAGGAGTGAATCCTTATTAAGATCAATTTTAATCACCTTACAGATAGAATTAATAATACTATGCAAAGGAGAGAGCAATTACAACTAGTGAGTAGTCTACAATTTAAGCCAATGCCAACTTTTTTAATAGCAACCATAACTATTAAATGAATTAGAACTCTAATAGATAGAACAAATAATCTAATTCAAACTACATGAATAATCCCAATAATTAATAAGTTAGTGAAGATTCCTAGAAAGATGAAAATCTGAAATAAGATCAATACAAAATAGATCTTAATTAGAATTGTGGCAATCTTCTCTTTTCAAGATCTAAAGTCTCTAACAATAAATCAACTTCTAGTTTTATAAATTTCAAATAAGAATTTTAAAACTATGAATTATCTAATATTTTGATTAATAAAGGAAAAGTAAGTTATAATAGCTTATTTTCTGCTACTCCTTAACACATTTAATAAAACTCTATCTAAAAATAAAGTAATTAACTCTAAACCTCAAATTGAAACAAAGAACACAATATTTTTGTTTTACTTCACAAATAATCAACTTTCATCCACAATTAATAAGATTATTATAGCTAATATTGATTTTCACACAATTTATCTTTCCATAAGATCCATTTTCTTTCTTTCTCTCCTTCTACCTACTAAATGTTTAGATTACCTAAAGATTGATAAAAATAAATAAATTTAATTCTATCTATCTATCTAAATAATTAATAAATACAACAATACTATAAATTATTTTTTTGATTTACTTACTTACTTCGTTTCCTAAAATTACTACTCTATATCAACCTACTAATTAACTAATTAACTAACTAACTAACCTATTTTCATAATCAATTGTTTATCTCATCAATTTTATAAATTTATTTTCATTCATTCATAATTCATTTCTTGTTTTTATTCATTTATTATTAATAAAGTACATATATAAAAAATAAATGAAGGGATATAAGTTCTTATTTTAATTTTAATTAAAAATATAAAAAGTAATAGAAGTATAAGAAATTACTTGATTTGTAATAGAAAAGTAGGACTGATATAATCTAATTGTTAAACTTTCAACTGATTCCTAATTAATCTATTTTTTGGATTGTTTATAGAGTCTATTTTCAATGGGAATGAACTGTAGTCGCTAAAATTTAGTTTATATACTAACAAAATTGATAAGATAACTATCTCATGAGTTTTTTTTCTTCTCCTTCTTCATTCAAGTAAATTTAAGATTATAAAACAAAAGAGCTCAGCTATCCTGTCTTATTTTTGCTTTTATGCAATTATTGAGATTAGTAAATTGCATATATAGTTAATTACATTAAACATATTAATAAAAGCAATAAGCAATTCGTCTAAAAGAAGAGAAGTAAATAACGCTTAAAAACTATAGAAAATAAAATGAAGTTACTAGGTATTTTGTGCGCATGCTAAAATTCATAGGATAAATAAATCTATATTCCTGTCAGAGAATACGATGATGGCTCTATTAGTGTTTTTTCTAGAGGAACCGTTAGAGATTCTTTCAAGTTTATTGTCAGAGAATCATTTTTAGGAATTTAGAAGGGAACTAGACATCAAGTTAAGCATGAAGACTACTATGTATATATCTTAGCCTCTTTAAATCATAATGTAGTTGCATATGCTTTCTCAGAAGGAGAATACCCTGCTAAAAGAGTTATTTATTAAGGTTTATAAAAAGTCCTTGATGGATTCTTCTAAAAGCTAGGAAATGGTTATTAGGCAATTAAAGGTGATGAAAAAATTGCAATTCCAGCAATCTAATAAGTATTAAAAGATTACGCTGATCCTGCTAAAGTTGATAAGCTTATTTCAGTATAAAATAAAGTAGATGAAATTTAAGTTATCTTACATGAAAATATTAATAAACTACTTGAAGCTCAAGGTGATTTAGATGCCTTGGTAGAAAAAAGCAAAGATCTAAGTGCTGCTTCTAAACAACTCTATAAGAATTCAAAAAAAATGAATAAATCATGCTGTAACATATTTTGAAATAAGTAATGTATTTTAAGTTTCCTGTTTAGCTTCTTTTTTCGATTTTGAATGAATGATTACTAATTACTCCAAATTTAGAATTTATTTAATTTGTTATCTTCCATATTTATTAATTTATTTCATTTTTGTTTCGTGTTGATCCATACAAACTCATTATTAAGAATTCAATACTGCTCTTTTCAAAATATATGTAATCACAAAGACTTCCTTTAAAACAAGAAGCGATAACTCCTTTAAAAAATTAAATAAATAAACTAACTAACTAGCTAGCTAGCTACGCTTTTATTCCTTCAAAATTAATATCATTGTTTATATAAATTGTACACCATTCAGTGAGTCAGTATGTAATTTCTTATCTCCAAAAATTAAAACAGCAAACTTTAAATAAACTTAAAAGTAGTTTAGCAATATTGAAACAACTTTTAGAACTAAAATTGAAAATATGTTAAAGAAATTCGAAGAAGAGAAAATACTATTTAATTAAATATCTAGATCCTCCTATAAGTTTATTTTGGCATTATTCTGTTTCTGTTTCCATAAATGGGAAGAATTATTCATTAAAATCTAATTTTAGAACTTCTTCTTCTTTTCGAAATTACTATAAAAGAAAATTAAATAGTCTTTTTTTATTCTTATGATTGCTATTTTTAGATTTTTTAATCAATTATTGTAATCGTGTTTGAATAAAGATCACTTTCTAACTCAAAAATCTGGATAATTATTAAATTTAACTCTTTGTAACAAACCTATTCTTCATTATTAGGAGTGAAAAATAATAAGATAAATAAATTCATTAAAATTATTGTACAATGATGTCATAATTGATAAGAGTTTAGCAAATTACTGAAGTGTCTTTATTTATTTATTTACTTTCTCCTTAAAATTATCCTTAATATTGATGATAGATTATAATATATTATCAAACAATCTTAGTAATAAATTAATAACTTATCAATTAAATAATCAATCTATTTATACAATTTCTATATATAATAATAAAGTAAACATCCTCAAAGTATACTCTTTAGCTATATTTCTTAGTATTCTCATTTATAATTTTATTATTGAAATTTCAACATTTTAAGAGGAATAAGATGTCATCAATTATTATGAAATAAAAGTTTATTAAACTTATAATATTTAGAAATTCTTTACTCAATCACTTCCCCTTTTTTGAAATAAAAAATGAAAATTTAATCTAGAAACTTTGAAGAATATATTATTGAGGGAACAAATTTTTTTAAAGATGAATATTGTATTAATAGATTAGAATAATATTTATTATTAAGAAAAATTAATGTTTTTATAATATTACTTGGTTTTAATTCCCTTTGATGTAAATATTAACTTATAAAGAAATAAACAAAAATAATAAGATTTCAGAAATATTTTTTATTTAAAATGATTATTCTAAAGATAATTTACTTTTATAAGAAGTAAAATGAGTTATAGGATTAAAAATTATTGATTAACAAATAAATTCTTATTCAAAATAGAAATTAGGGAGATAAAAAGAAAGAAGGATAATTAAAATTTAAATCTTTCTTTCTATAATGGTTTAATATATCTTCTCTCTCTAATTTCATAAAAATATCTTTGCTTATATTCAGTTTTTTCTTATAAAGAATAAATTGCTTTTTATTAAATAATAAATTAGAGAGAGATAGCCACTTTTCAAAAGTACAAAAAAATAAGGAATTAACTTAAAAGTAAATCATTCAAACCCGTAGTGAATTAAAATAGTTTCCTATTTCCTATTCTAAATTAATACTTTAAACCCCAAATTTTAAAAATAGTATCTTAAAAGTTAGTAAAATGGGAAATGATTAAGCAAATTCAAGGATGATCCCTCCTAGAGAGAAATTTGAGCAACTTTGCCTAATATAAGAACAAAAATAAAACCCATTAGCGTTTTCTTCAAAGGTTCTGTGTGATATTTTTGAGGAATTACAAAATAAGGGATACATAATTACTGCTTTTATAGGATAAGCGGGCTTAGGATCTATTTTTGAAGCTTAAAAGGATAATATCTTTTTTACTGTAAAATGTTTAGTTACTCATAATCCTGAAGATATTTAGAGAGAAATTAAGGTTATAGAAAAATTCAATAATTCAAAGTACTTTTAATAATTCATAGAAGGATTTTATTCTGAAAAATGCCACATCTATTTCTACATCACAGAAAGGCTCTCATGTAAAAAAAATATTTAATCACATCATGGATTATAATTTTAAAATATAGAGGAATCAATTATCTCAAAACAAATGAGTTAAATTTTATTGAAAAATCCTTCAAATAGAAATTTAAAAACTTTTTATTTTTTGAATTTATTATTGATTATTAATAGTTAGTTATTTTACAAATATTCATTATTTTGTAAAATAAAAAATTGATTTGTAAATATAAATAGGTGATTTAAAGTTAGTTTTAGAACATTACCAAAGCAAAAATGAGAAATTTTGCTATAATGAGATACTTGCTATTGCGATTTAGTTGACAAAAGGTCTATGTATATTAGAAGAAAATAATATTTTCCATAATGAATTGATGCCAGAGAATATTATTTATGATAATAAAATGAAAGCGTTTAAGTTAGGTATTATTAATTTATTTTTACCACAGTATCATAATGAATGTTTATGATTTCTAAAAGGTGATATTGGGATATCGAAAGCTAAGAAGAATGTAGTCATATAATTTGCATAAAAAGTATTTAAACTATTAGTGTAAAATAATAGAGATATTAACATTAATTAAATTTAATAGGCTAATGGTATTTAAAGTAAATATTTTGCTCCAGAAAAAGTGAAATAAATAAAAGATTTCTCAATATAGGTAATTATTCATAATTGAATTAAATTTTATAGTATTAATTATAATAAAATAAATAATAGGGTGATATTTATAGTCTAGGGCTGGTTATATTAGAATTGACATAAGGGAAATTATTATCTGTTGAAGAATCTAATTACATTAGAAAAGGATTTGTAGAGAAATATCTAAATTAAGATGAAGTCTTTAAAGACTTTAACGAAGTAATTAAAAAAATGCTATCTGCCGAATCATCTAATAGAATAAGCCCTAGATTATTAGAAGAGTAGTTATATGCACTAAAGAGAATCGAAGAAATTTCTTTTCTAAGTTTTGTTTCTAAAAAGCAAAAAGTTTCAAAAACTCATTAACTCAAGATTCTATATCAATTCTAAAAAACTTTCTCAGAAATTGATTTAGATATCTAATACAAATCTATTTAACTAGGCCTCTCTTTAGAAAAGACTTACAAAGAAATGTTAGTCGATTCTCCTAATTTCGTTAAGCAACTCATTTACAAACTAGACATAAATGCTAGGTATTTTACTTAAACAAAAAATATATAATGATGAACACTTCAAACTAATACAACACAATTGCAAATCAAAATTGTTCATACCAATTATTAAAGAATTCTAAAAATGATTATTGAAAGTTCAAAAAAAATTTGATAAGACTTTTTTCAATTTAACCTGAGTTATTAGAATATTTATAAATGATAATCATGGAAAAAATTAAAAATCCTAATTTAAAAAATAATATTAGTGACAATCAAATAGGAGATGAAGGAGCTAAAAATATTTGTTAAGTACTCGAAAGAAGTTCAAATATTACAAATTTAACACTGAACCTATAGTATTTTAATTGATAAAATAGATATATAGATTTTAAATTTTATATTTTTAATAGAAATAACTCCTTAGGATTAGAAGGAGCAAAATAAATTGGTAAAAGTTTAGAAAATTGCAAGAATTTAATTAATTTAAATCTAAATTTAAAGTAAGCACATTTAAAGTTAATTTATTTAAGTAAACAATATATAATTTAATTTATTTTAATTTAAATAGTATAAACTCTGTAAAATCTGAAGGAACAAAATGCATTTTTTCTAAGTTAGAAAGCTCTACTAATATGATTTAATTTAATCTTGAATTAGAGTAAGTTAATTTATTAATTTATTTAGAGAATTGTTCTTCATTTTTTAATATAGTTAGAATTAGATTGGAGTAGAGGGAGCTAAGGGAATTGCTAGCTTTTTAGAAAAGTGTCAATATTTAACGAATTTAAATCTTAATCTATAGTAATGATTTTTAATTTAAATACAGAAAATAACTTATTTTTAATTATCAGCAATAATTCTATTGGAGTAGAGGGAATGAAAAGTATTTCAAAGAGCTTGGAATAATGTAAGAGAATTACTTCTTTAGGTCTAAATTTAAAGTAACATTTAATTAAATTACCAAAGAATCATATTGAGCATTTTTCTTTTAATAAAAATATAATAAGTTATAATTAAATTCAAGGAGATGGTGCAAAATCATTAGCATCTTGCCTTGATACTTCTTATAGTATAAATAACTTAATTCTTGATCTTGGGTAACTAATATTTATAATTCTACTTTAAATTCTTTAATAAATAGCCTTTAATCAAAATTTTCAAATATATTTATTTTTCTCATATTTTGTCTAAAAAAGCTATTTTTATTATTTAAAATTGCAATTTACTATTAAAAAGTAGCAGTAGATAGTATTTTATCAAATTTATTGTTTTAACAATTTAACTAGAGATAATTAGATTGGATTTGAGGGTGCAAAAAGTATTGGATAAAGTCTTGAAAGATGCTAAAGTATATAAACGTTAAATCTAAATTTAATGTATTTTATTTATACAATTAAAATTATAATTTTAAAATAAAAATCTATTTTAATGTTAGGCTGAATAATATTGGAGATGAAGGAGCTAAAAGTATGGGAAGGAGTTTAGAAAGATGTAGAAATATTACGAGTTTGAATTTAGATTTAAGGTGATCTTTATAATACATACACTAATTTGAATTTAATTGATTTTTTAAAAGTGGAAATTAAATAGGAGATAGTGGAGAGAAAGTTATATCAAAATGTTTATAACAGTGCAAATAAATTAAAACTTTAAAGATATATATTTGAAAATAAAATATTGAAATAGGGCTAGTTCAAATAAGAAAATATAATTATATAATAAGTTTATCAATCAATTAAACAAACAAGCAGCACAATTTACCTATTAATTCATCAATTCTTGTTTTTTTATGTAATTTAATCTCTAAATTATTTTTCTATATTTAGTATTAGTTAAAAAATAATAATTCTTAATTTTTATTAAAAATGTAACTATTTACTTGTTGTATTTAGCAAATAATTTACCTTATAAATTATAATAAATGATCTAATTTGATTGAAAGAATATAAAATTATAAGATATTCAAATTTTAAAGAGATTTAATAGAAGATCAATTAATATTAAAATATCAATAGAGAAAATGAATGATAACAATAGAATGGTTGGTTTCCTAATTAGAAAATAAGATAACTCACTTCAAAGATAAATAGTGAAGGATAATAGTAAAAATATATTGAATATTAACCAATTATTAATGGATTTAATTAACTCTCAAAATATTTTTGATTGATAAAGCAAACAAATTATTGGCAAATAAGTTTAATATCATCTGCTTGTAATTATACTTTTATTTATTTTAGGACTCTTCAATCACCACAATATTATTTTGTTATTAACCATACATATTCTTAAAGAAAGCAAGGAAGTAATATATTATTAATAGATAGATCCATAAATTAATACATAACAAGTTTTAGTAATAAAACAAGGGAGTAATAAATCAAATCACTATAAGCTTAGTCAATTTTAAATCGATATAAAGAATAATTCACCTTATTTCAAACAATAAGTTCTACAAAAATGAATCGGAGTATCACTCAAAGTCCTGGAAGATATTATGTTAACAATTCTAGGATTGAAATACAATAGCCAGTCCATGTAAATTAACCTTAATAGCTAAATGATTAGAATAGTTAATTATCATCTTTATTAATTTAATAAGAAAACTAAATACTTTTCAGGGAAAAAAGATAATTCTTTCAGCAATGCTGCTCCTACTTTTGATGAATATGATAAGTATGAATTATTAAAAAATGAATATTTAAGATTTGAGAGATTTTAAGCAAATATAAAAACTATCATAATTAATGGATATAATAATATTAATAATGAATAGATTACTTGATCAAGAAAAAGCTCATAAGCAGTTGAATATTAAGAATAGAGAAGTCGGGGAATTGAGATCTGATAAATAGGCTTTGGAAATGGAAAAGAAGCAAAAAGATTATGAGATTTAAAAGCTATTAGCTGATAAGGAATACTTGATGAGAGTAAAATATATACATATAATTATTTAATATTGCTGATAAAAATATGTGAAAAAAAGGATATTGTTATAAAAAATATAAAGAATATTATTGCATGTTTTTAATGAATTCTTATTAAAATAAAAGAATGCAGCTCAGAATAATGGTAAACTAAAGGATTATAGGAAGTCTAATATCTACAACGTTCAAGACGAAAACGAAAGATTAAAGAGAGAATTAGAAGAATAAAGATAAAAGGAATTGTAAATGCAAACCATGATATCTAATCAAAAGCAATAAATTACAGATTTGGAATAAAGATATAAGTCAAATAATAATGGGACCAATGGTAAACCGAAACCACTTCTTACCTCTGAAGGTATTTTAATTTCTATTTTATAAAATTATATTTTAAATTATGTATGATATCTACTTAAAGATATAGATGATGAAGGAGCTAATCCAAAAAGATTCGGCTATAGTCAAGGAAATTATGGCAATTAAAGTTCTAGAAATAATACACCTACAAATTCTTTTAGAATGAGAAAGTAAAAGTATATTACTCCAACAAAAGATTATGCCTCTTCAACAACTAATGGATTAAAAATTGATGAATGGTAACCTAGAAATTTTACTCCTCATGAATAGGCAACTGAAAGAAGAAGAAGTTTAGCCAATAATAAGAGCATATTCTAAGACCCAAATATTAATCCTACCTATTTAAAAACAAATGAGAAGCCTTCTAAAAACTATGAAAATTTATCGAAAGAAACATTTACCAAAATTCCTCTATTTGACTATGAATCTATAATGCCTGATTTTGATGTAACTCCATTTTATAAATATTGATCTTATTTAATTATAATTTATCTTATATTTAAGCCGATGATCGCATCTAGAGATGAGATGAATCAATACATTAATATTCTCAAAAAACAATTCACTATCCAAGAAAGAAAATACATTAATGAAATAGATAATCTTCGTATCAAAATCTAGCGTTTGGAAATTGAAAAGTTAGAGATTTTAGATTAAAGCAAATTTAAGGTTATTCAATTATAAAAATATTAAAAAGTTATTAACAACAATTTTGATTATTTACAGGAAGTTTAAGCTGCTGAGTATGAAAACAAATTAAAAGACAGGGAAAAAGAATTGAGTTTAGCTTATATAAAATTAAAGAATCCTGATTCAAAGATAAATAACAATAGTAACTATGCAATTAGCACAATCCCTGGATCAAGATAAGACTAGTAATCTAAAGTAAAATATTATTCCATTTTTATGGAAATTAAAATCAAAATATTAATGCATTTAATAGATCTCGAGAATATAAAACATTGAAACTCTTAAGGGATAATTGACTTCAGAAGATTTAATGATTATATCGACACATGCTCGATTAAGTAAAGTGACTATTTGGAGTTCGTCTGATCGTATCTAAGGATTAACATTCTAATATACTAAACCAGATGGTAATACTTTGGAAGCAGATAATTCATACTTCTTCTAGAGAAATTATAGGTAATTAAGTTCTTACTTTATCTTTTACTGAAGAATTGAATAAAATATTTCTCTTAAAATAAATGAAATTGTAGATATGACACTTTTGCAGTGTAAGAAGATGATGTTGTCTAAATTATAGGAAAGTATAATATTAAAGGAGTTAAATATATCCAGATAAATAATTCTAGAGGTCCTCACAAAAAGTATAGGCCAGTAGGAGTTTAAGAAGAAGAATCTGATACTGACGAATCCTTTGTCATTCCTATCAATAGGGTAGGTTTCTATTTTTTTTTAGCTGAATCTTATTTGCAATTATTAAAATAGGAATGCAACATACTTAAAATAATGTTCCCTAATATCTTTAGCTATGATATGAAAGGAGCAAAGATATATGATCGCCATCACTAAAACTTTATGTATGTTGAAACTAATAGAATTACATCTTTGTAAAATGCAGAAGTTATTTGGTAATTCTTTATTCTTTTTTACTTAGTAAATTAATTACAATTAAAATATCTTTAGGAATAGAGAAGTGTTAGATAGGAAAGGAGGTAGAAAAGATCCCTAAGAAGGAAAGAGAACAGATAGTCCTCCTCGTTCTTTTAATATTCCAGGAACTGGTACAACTGCAGCTTAAATACCAAATCAAGAAGAGAATGATAATTAACCTGAGAATGCTAAATTCTACTACTCAGACCATATTGAAGTAATTATTTATTTTACAAAAAGTCATTAATTCTTACAAAATCTATAATTAAAATCAAGTCTTATAAGCTAAATGAAATTAACGATTCTTCTGAAGGAGGTAGAATTAATTTCTCTGATGGTGAACTCATTTTCATGGAAAAAAAATTAAAAATCTTCAAAGTTCTTATTTGGGCTGATGAAAATTATGTATACGGTCTAAAGTTTTGTTATCTTACTCCCGATGGATTTAATTTAATAGAAGGTAAGCAAAAAAATAAATATTTGAAGAATAAAATAAAAATAATAAGCACAATCAAATAAAGGTGTTAAACTAACTGATTCTTTTTATAAACAGGTAAATAACATGCAGGTATAGATATGCAACATTTAAGCTATAAAGAAGTTGACCTTTCAAATCCAGAAATATTCTTGCACCGTATCTATTTCTACAAAAGAGATAACTTATTTATAGAGAAATTAGTATTCTTGTTATCAAATGGATAAAAATTCTCCTGGGGAAGATAAGTTCCTTCTAGAGAAGCAAAAGAATGTTTAATAGAATTAAAGTAAGTATCCTCATACGTTTATGGCTCACTAATTCCTCTTCCATGTAATTCATAATTATTACTTTTAAATAATCTTTCACTTTTAAAATTATTTTGTAATTATTATTTATAGAAATGCAAACTCCTGGACAATTTGTCTTATCTAATTTAAGAGTATCTGAAATAAGATGAAGAGTTACTTCTATTTGTAATTATATTTTGCTTTTTCCATCTACTAAAATAAATAAATATATATTAAAATAATTAAAATATAATAATAATACAACATTTATCCTTTATTTTGTAGCTAAAATCATTAAACTTTAAAATTTAAATTTCTCCTCTATTTTGTTTGGTTTTTTGAAGTTTTGTATTATGATAATAAATGAACTATATTAAGGAGGATCTACAGGATATAAATGATATATATATAACTAACTATACAAAATTGAGGATTTATTTATTTATGATTGATTGATGTATGGAATTACATTTAAAATATTATCAATCAATCTTCTTTTTTTTATTCTACGTTATCATTTGCCACTTCTTCTTATTATAAGAGATTTATAGAATTATTCTTCTGTTCTAAAAATATATTTTAATTATCACTAAGTTATTTTTATATCTTGAGCCCTTCGTCTGGGACTTATTATTCTAGTTCATCGCTGTCATTTAAATTTTCAGAGGGTTGCTTACTAAATATATCAGGTGGTAGTATATTCTTATTTTCAACTATTTCATCTAGTTTATTGTATGGAATTCTTGCCTTTTTTAAGTAGATTGTAAGCTTTAATGACAAAATTCTCTCAATTTTGATTTATTTATAAAGATCAAAATCTCTTTTCATCTAAAATATATGGAAGAAAATAATGATGCTGCAAATATAAGAAATGACTCTGACAAGTAGATACTAGTTATCCCCTTTTTGATTCATAACATCAAGTATAAATAGAAGTATAGTGTTGACAATAGAATAAGCTCTGTATGCAGTCAATCCTTTAAATGCCATCGAGAATTAGTAGAATCTATTATCATTGAATATTATATTTTCATTTAAAGGTTTATTTAATTTAATATTTTCAATATTTTTTTCAAGAAAATCAATATATTTTTGATACTTATTTTCCTATTACTTCGAATTCTCCATCAAAAATAAAAATAAAACCTTTATATTAAAGATTAAATAATCGTTAATTATAAAAAAATATTAAAATAAGATATTACTTTCTTAAGCTTCAGGAAGAAGAAAACACAATAAAATAGCATAAAAATTATAAAACTAAGACCGAATCCTAGCAATGAAGCTATAGTTTTTATATCAGATTAACTCTTATCTTAAAGCGATTACTTTTTTTCACTGGCTAAACTTTTGAAGGTTAAAATGAAGGTGATAGCTGCGATATAAATAAAAGAGAGAAAAGCATGGATGACAATGAATGAATTAATCTAAGTGCAGAGCATCCACAGCCCAGCTTAAGCTAAGATATTGATTAAATTTGTAAATATATCTTTTAAGTAGTTGCCATAAGATTAAATGAACCTATTACGAAGTTAAGTTGTAAGACTATTGAATTTGCACTATATGAGTTAAAAATCTAGCATTTCTTTGTTTGCTAAAATAAGCGTTGCCAATGAGGATACTGCTGATAATAGATAACTTGTACTTATTGTATCGTTTACAATAGCTGCCAAAACAAGAAGTAATGAAGGGCCAGACAAAATGCATGACTCTATAAATTTGGATGCAATAACAAGATCTATCCTCTTGATGATGACATTATATAAATTATAATTTCTTTTCTACTTCCTTTAACTTTCATATCTATATAATCCCAAGTAGTCTAAGAAAAAGAAATTCCATATTAGGATCTAAGGCAATTCTAATGTAGAATACAATATTATTTTTGCAATTCTCTCTAAAATTATAAAAAATACCTTTTTCAATAAAATAAGCATTATTATTATTATTATTATTTAAATTTCAAGTAGATTTTATACAATTTCAATTTATAATTTCTTAAGAATCCTGTAAGAAATTGCTATTTTATGAATTGAAATGCATTCTAATTTAAAAGAATGAGTTATTAAATAAATAAACAAAGAATTAATAATAGATTGATTACCTAAGCCAAGACATATCTGCCCATATTATTGGCATTGTATTAACTAGCGACAATCATTTTCATAATAATGTCAAACATATAAATTAACCCATAAATGTATATTTTATCCATATTAGAATCATTCTCTCTTTAATAGAATTTAGCGATTGCTTAATTCTCATTATCCTCCTCATTTTTTAATCCTTCAGCGAGCTATTTTTCTAACTCTTCTATATTTATTTTATTCTCCTCTCTATTGATCTCATTTGAATTTTATGAATCCTTATCCCTATTTTCATGGTCATCTTCTTCTACTCTATCATCGCCTTAATTAGATTTGTTTCTTATAAAAAGATTCGCCTACTCTTCGCTACTTTTTCTCTAACTTTTTTCTAAATTGATGTCTCCTAACTAGATTTCATTAGATTTCTTTCTTGAAATGTTCAGGCTTGCTTCATTTTTATTCTTGGGGACACTTATTGAGCTCTATTTTCTACTCCCCGAATTCCTCCTTTATGATATGTTCAAGCTTTGTTCATTTTTATTTTTAGGGACACTTATTGAGCTCTGTTTTCTACTTCCAGAAAGATTCATACAACTAATAATTGATATTAAACAGTGAAAGTTATCAAAAATTAATGATTCTTAATATTTTGATTTCAAAGATATTTTCAAATTTATTAAAATTGAAAAAATCATCCAATTTATTTATATTTTTTGAGTTTAACATAAATTCTATTATAGGTAAAAAGGCAGAATAATTTCCAATAATAAATAAATTAACTATTAATATTATTTCAATCTTTAATTTCATTTAATGAAGCATTATTAATTAATCTAAGAATTCTAAGTAAAATTTGAAAAATACTTCTTGTTACTTCAAAGAATAAAGATATTAAAATAAAAGGAAAAAGCAGATAGAATTTGATTAATTTATTGAGAAAATGTAATGAATTATAATAGTCTATCTATTTAAAAAATATAGTAGATAGAATACTTATAATATATAGAAGATATTTAATTAAATAAGAAAATATAAGTAAGAAAGCAATGTAAGTAATGTAATTCCAAATGATTTAAGTAAGATTTTATGAATTTCTGAAAAACTGGAAATGACTAAATAAAAGAATTTGTGCTATACCTTAATTTGCATAGATTTTATACTCCGATGGAAAGTAAATAGGAATAATGATTAAATTATTTGCATTAATAGGAAAAACTAATCATATCTCACTTGATTAAATATTTTCTTGTAAGCTATCAGAAAGTATAAGAATGTATTTTTGTTAAATTGAGAATTGTAAAAATAACTTTAGAAAATTCATGCTATCCCTATTTTCAAAATTCATATTTAGTGAATATTTAGACATTTTTATACATTTTATCATCTATTAAGTTTATTTTCTTAGCTATCTTTTTTAGACCAAAAATATAAACATAACTTTCTTTTGTGGTAAACTTTAAATTCAAATAAATAAATCCAGTGTGAGAAAGCTATTTTTTAATAAAGGTAATTGTGTACCTCTAATAAGATAATAAGAGGTCGTGTATATGAATGGATTTATAACCATTTAAAATTAAAACAGATAGTTAGTTTGTTATTTTTATTGTCTGATGATGATATCTAGTTTATCATATGAAAGATATTTTTCAAAACCATTCATTCTAATTAAATATGCTATAATTATCTGTTTAATACACTGAAATCTTAATAAACATAATTATTTGTATACTTGCGAATTGATCAAAAAAAATATAAATCAGTAATACAAACAAATCTTTATTATACTAACTAATTGATAGATAGATAGATACAAACAAGCAAGCAAGCAAACAAGCAAGCAAACAAACAAACAAAGAAACAAACTAACTAAATATTTAAATAGGAACAAGATTATGAAAATTATAGCAATTATCTTATTAAGTGCCTTTATTTAGGGAATATATACCCTTCATTTATATGGAACTGATGCTACACTTATGGAAAAGCCTATTAAAGGACCTGGTTCAAAAGTTGTTAAAATTGATTTTAAAGTTAAATTCCCTTCAGATGTAGTACCTTATGTGTTAATATCATTTTCCAAATTTCATTTTACTATGGCATCTATTAACCACTATAAGGCATCTGTAGTTAATACTACAAATAAAGGATTCTCCATTCTTTATGAAACTGAAACAAAAGCAATGGAATTCGGAGGATAGGTCGAATGGATGGCATTTGATGATACCAGTGATTTTTTTGGAGAAGTTTAATACATAGAAGAATATGAAACATAAGATTTAAAATAATTCTATAAAACGGGAGACGAACATAGAATGCAATTAAAAAATGTAAGCTTTAAAAGAACTTATTTACGTACCCCTGGTAAGATTTTATCTTTATTATTTGAAATGGGCATAGAATAAGTTTTAGTAACAAAGCATTTGAATAATTAATTATTTAGGAGTAGCAATTTTTGTTGTAGGTGCATCAAATGACGGTATTGAAAGATTAGTGAGTGCTAATTATACAGATGCTTCACCCTTTTCATTTACTTTACAAGCATTGGCATGGCACCATACAGAGTTAACTTATTACAAGTTTGCTATCTTAGTAAATTAATTTATATAATTGTTCACTTTCAACTATTTATTAACTTTTCTTTAAATCTTTTCACTATAGACTTATTACAAAGATGAATGTTTGTCAAAAACGGGAAGATAGTATGTTTGGAATGAAGACACTCATTAGGTATTTCATTCATTCATTTATTATTATTATTCATTTAATTTTTAATACAATACTTAATTTATTTTTGTTATTTTTTAGAAAATAATTTTTTATCAATGAAATTATTAAGCAATATAAAGTAAATATTTAGCTATAATAGTTAATTTTAATAATAATTTAAATAAAGTTTAAGCCTCATCCCTGGAACTAGATTCATATGTATGATGATAAGGAATTCCGTCACATGACATACAATATTCCAATTTAGCATGAAACTACATAGAATTTCAAACCTGATTTTATCTTTTCAGCATTTGTTGGATACGACATTAAAAATTATTAAGCAAATTCAGCAGAGTTTAATTTGGCTATTAAGAATTCAGAAATTATAAGCAGCAAAAAAGGAGTTAAAATGGATGTAGGAACATGGAACAAAACTTAAGTTGCAGGGGCTTAGTGGAATTATATTGTATGTGAAACAAATGGCGATTTTGTTAGTGAGAGAAAAATGACATTTATTTAGAAGATTTTGATTACACTCGCTAGCTTCTTTGGTTCTATCCTAATTGTATATGTTATCTACTCAATCTCTAAATCTATTAAAAAATAAAAACTCAAAGAGCTTTGATAGAAAATATCTTCCTTTCTTTCTTTGTTTTGTTTGTTAAAACTAACTAACTAACTAACTATTTATTTAATTCATAGAAATATTAATTATTTGTTGAACAATTAAATTAATTTTTCAATCAATTTAGATGTTTTCAATATTTATGTTTCAGCTATAATAATTTCTCTTTAAATTAAGGCTAGAATATTTACAATTACTTAGCTTTTTACATTTCGATTATGTTCACTACAATTTTGTTTTGAATATAATTTATTAAATTTATTTAAAACACTTTTTAATCTTAACAAAATAGCTTCTTCTTTTTCTTCTTCTTCTTCTTTTTATTATACTATAAAATTTATTTTATTACTACCAATCTTCGATACTAATTCTAAAAATTTATAAGAAAAATTGTTTTTATTTGCCTGCTTTTTATAAAAATTTAATTATTTACAATAAAATAATTAGATCGCAACTATATAAAGAGGATTTTAATATGAGAAAATAATAAAAGAGAATAAGATAATTTATTGCAAATGAAAAATAACAAAAAACAAAAATTGGTAATTAATGATCAAATAATTAAGTCTACGTATGTGTATTCATTCTTTTGATAAATACTTCTAATTTTAAAAACAGAAGCACAATTAACTAGATATTCATTTTCTCCTTTGAAACTAGTTAAACTTTCTAAAAATTTAGGTCTGATTTTATATTATTCCTTACCGCAGTTAAAAACAAATTTAAAGACTACAAAAAGTCCTTTATTCTTCTTAGAAAAGCCTTGCGCTCTATCTTCAAGAGAGGTGAATGAAGAAAATCCACACATGCAAATGTATTAATCAGCCTTATAAGTACTTTCGAAAAGTTCAATAGGTATAGAAGCGCCTCTATAAAGTGTTACTTGATTTTCCTTATTAGGCTTAATTTAAGAGTCTGCCGAATCGTCAAAAATACTTAAAGCAACTCTCAAACCTAAGATTAGATCCCAGAGGACAGTTAATAGCTCTTCATTCATTACACCCAAAATACTATTGATTATTTAATAATAGGATGTTTCGCAGGTGTATAATTTGAGGATAGATTAAGCTATTTATGTATCTTAATTTGATGAGTAGCAAGCTTTCAAGTTTGAATAGATTTCTTCTGGTTAAATAATGGATTCTTGAATACCTAGTTAATATTTTTTAATCATATCCTTAGCGATCTTCAATCTCTCAAGTAAATTCTTATTATTATAGTCTTTTATTATCATTGAGTTTACTAATTGTTGTTCATTTTCTATTTGGAATGTTTTATCTGGATGGAAATTTTATAAACTAACATGAGAGAAATCAGACTTTGAAAAGTTTAAAAATTCATCTTTTTTATGAGTCAGGAACTAGTTTAGCTAATCAAATATAATAACTCTAATGTTATTCTTTGGAAAGATGATATTAGTGATGTTTTAGAATATTATATTTGGATCCATAGTTACATCCAACACCAAATCTTTTTCAGTTTTTTTTAAAGGTTCAAAGTATTTATAGCCTATCTACGAAGTAAAGATGTAAACGCCATAGATGCAGTTATAGCCTTATTTTTCTTTAATAAATTACTTGATCCATGTTAAATTCTAGCCATCTCCAGGGTAATTACCTGCTGCCTTACCGCTCATGATTACATAAAACATTTATTCTTACTCCTTAGAGATATAATCTCTGAAGGGTTAATCTGAAGAAAAAGGAACAACTTTAATAACTCCATTGCAAATCCTCTCGAACTCTTGGAGATAAACTTTACTCTCATCATTGTCCATATTATAATCTAACCAGACGAGATACTTCTTAGACTGAGAAAAAACACCTTTTTAAATGTTAGCCAATTCATTTTTCATGTTTATAATTCGGTTCATAATTTCTTATACCTTATCCTTTGGTATTTTTTAACCATTCTTGAATGTCTCATCAACTAACTAGTTAGTGTATGTGGCACTATCTTCAAATTTCTTAAAAATGTTTCTAAAGCGTTAGTAGAACAAGACAAACTTCTCTTCCTTAACATCTTTTAAAGTAGCATCTACGTTTTATAAGAGAGGTTTTAATAAATGAAGCTATTCCACAATCTACAAGCACTCCAATGTGTTTACTGACTTATCAGATGACTTCTTTAATATATCATCAATAATTTATTCCATCTGTATCTTTTTAGAACAAATCTCAAGCTACTTTTGTTTACATTTGTCAATTTCATCTAAATCTTTAGGTAAGAAATTATTCTTTAATGGCTATTTATTCATCATTATACCTCAACTAATTTTCCTTTGCTTTAATGTTAACGCAACCGCTTTTAGCTAACTATTTTATTGGCTGTAGTTTGTAAGTTTTTTTTAAATTTTTTTGTTAATTTCTTTTGCAATTCTCCTTTTTAAAGGTAATTTAATAAATCTATTAAAAATAATGTTTCTTTGGATATTAATTTGTTAACTTCATGATCATTTATTTATAATCACTATACATACTTTGATGATTATTACTAAATCTTTGTAATCAGATATTAGAATATCTTCCCAAATTGCATAAGTTGATTTTTTCTTTAAAATTATCCCTTCTATTTTTTTCTTTATGTGCTTTTATTTTGCTTATTTCTCATCAACTGCTATTCAATATTTTCATTAATGTATCTAGATTCACTTAGTTTTATTTTTCTTCACCATATTTTAATTTTATTACAAATTCAAATAAATTTAAATTTACTTCTAACCTTCACCATTTAAATAGCCTATTATAATTTTAATAATTATTTCAAATTTTTATATTTTTCTAGGCTTAAATTTTATTGATTTATTATTTGGTGTAGCAATTAATTTGACAGACCCTATATAATATTACATATTAAATGGATATTGACATACTTTTATAAAATAAGAAATACTAACACTTGAATTTTAAATGTAATTTCCCTAAGAATGAAAGAATTATTCATTTATTATTAAAAATTTCATTGAAAAGTAGTTTAAGACGTTATTTTATTGTTAATAAGGTATTACTAAAAGTATAAATAATAACTTTAAATAGTAATAGATAGTAATGAAATAAAAGGAATTTAAAAATATTAAATAGAAAATAAATAAACTACAAATTTTAGATTAGAATTAATATTTTTAATAATTTAAACATCTTTGTTTGATACACTTGAATAAATTATCTATTAATATGATAAAATAAATTATTTTATTTAATAAATGAATGTTATTTTCAACATCTTAATCTATATTCTATGTTAATTTTTCATATTCTATATAAATTTAAAAGGATTGCAATTATATAATGAGAATTTTATTAAACTTATATTATCCATTTAGTATTTTAAAATTATAATAATAACTAAAGAGATTATTTATTCATTCATTCATAGAATTAATCTATGAGATGGCTCAAACAATTCAGATTGGTGAGACAGAAGGGGTCTAGTTGTGTAAGATTGGAGAGACGATTTAGAAAAAGAATGAGATATCTCTAGCCCACATAAAAGTTCCATGGCCACCATTTATGGTATATAATTCAGAGTTCTACAAATTCTAATGGAGAAGAGTAGCATCAGTTAAGTCAGCAATCTTATCATAAGACCCAGCAAGTAAGTAAATTTTATGAGTGATTCCACTAATATCATAAGAAGGAGCATGAATTGATGCATAGTTTTTTAAGTTTCCTAATAATCCATAATCAAACTTTTTCATATCACCATTTTTAGTATTCTTTAACATCTATTACCAATGTTAGAGGGTTTTTACCTTAATTTAATAAAAGAATTATAGTTTTTTAAATATACATCCTCAAATTAATAATAGTTACACTAGTGCTCGAAGGGTAGTGACCAAGAATTACATTGAATCTTTCTAAATTATCAGTTTGAGGATCGAAGTTAGCAAGAGCTTGATCAAATATGCCACAGAAATTAGGGAAGAAAGTGCAAACGATCTCTAAAAATTAGTTGACTTTCTATAAATAGCATAAATAAAATTAGAAAATGAATACAATTTTATAAAATTAATTGCGATTTATCTAAGATTAAATATTATCATGTTAATACATAGAATTCGCCTAAATTAAAAATTTATTTTGAAAAATCTTTTATTAAAAGATTGATCGATTGGGTAATTAATCATCAAATCTAGAAAGATTAACTTGGGGTAATTTAAACCAATTTCTTAGACGCAAATTAGTTAAATAGAACCATTTTAGGCTTATTACTATATGAATGAATCTTTTTAAAAATCTCTTAAAAAAGTTACCTAATTAGGCATCATAACGTAGTTCAATTTGAAACTTTTAAGAACAGCAATGAAGTTTTCTTTTTTAATCAAGTTAACGAACATAGCTTCAGCATGGTTAACGTAGGCAACAGGTCCCATAGCAATAAATTTACCAAGTAACTTAGAAACAATAGGGTCTTTTTCAGCTAAAGATGCAAACATAATAGCAGTTCCTATATTTTAAATTAAATTTAATGAGGAGATCTATAAGTTTTTTCTTTTGTGCATTAAATAATTCGTGTGAAATACCTTGAGAGTGACCTATGTAATCTATAGTTTGGGCTCCAGTATATTGAGAAATGTAAGAAAAAGCAGCAGGGAGATCATACTTACTCATTTCTTACCAAGAGAAGTTCCAATAAGCAGAGTCTGTTTACCAGTCAAGAGAAACATGTCCCAAAGATTAATCATTACCTCTGGAGTTACCTAACCAGACATCATAACCTTAGTTTGCAAGAAGGAAACCAGGGGCCTATCAGATAGTAAATTAAAAATGATGAGTAAAGAAATTGCGATTTGATTAATTGAATAAATAAATAACTATTTTAGGATTACCTTATTTTCTTCATTAATGATGAAAGTGAAGCTAGTATCAACTAGACCATGTTGAAGATAAATAACGGGTAAACCAGGAACGATTTTAGTACCCTTTCTTTGAATACGATAATATCTCAAAATATATCCATCTTAAGTAGTGATGTAATGAGTTTCAACAGGAAATTGGAATTTTTAACATATTTCTTCAAAGGTAGCATTAGCAAGATTGGTTTTGTCATCATCAATTCCAAACAATGCAGATGTGAAGGCTATTTGAGTAATAACCAAGAGACATAAGAAAATTAAACTTGACTTTCTCATCTTTTATAAACTTGTATTTCTTTTATGATTAAATTTCTTTCTTATTAATTGTTCTTATATGATTTTGTTTGTAATTTATAGTACTTACCTTATATAAAATAGAAATGACCTGATCCTCAATTTTGCAAGTATTAGACTATCAGAAGAATATTGTGTATATTAATTTACATAGTAATCCAAACCAACCATCAAAAATTAAGGAAAATTAATCAAACAAGTAATCTCATATATATGTTTTCTAAATTATGAATTTATAAGATTTGATGGTTTCTAAAGTTATGATATCAATTAATTTCGAAGATATTTATATCTATCTAATATTTTTTAATAATTTATTTTCAAAATTCTTCAACAAACATAATATGGTATGAAATAATTGTTGAATGATAATTTATTAAATTCGAATATACAATTTATTAAAAGTAAGTTATTTATTATAAATTTTAAATGTAAATAATTTCTTTACTCCAATATATTTATATGGTGAAATAATATGTATAAAAAACAATGAAAGAGAATCATGTTAGAGAGATTAGAATATTTAAAAGAATTAATAGAATAATATAAATTATGATACAAACCCATTTTAAAATTTAACAAAGTTAGTTGCTTTATGGATTATTCTATTTTAAAGTTAATAGTCGAATAAAAGAATATTTAATATTTACTTGAAAACCAATAATAAATTTACTAAATTATTATTAATTCTTAACAAATCGAATAGTTTAAATCTAAAAAATTAAAAATATAAATTAATTTATCTATTTTTTAATAATATTCCCCTCACAAATTATAGAATAAGCCTTTCAGAAGAGTGATTTTAAAAATAATTTAATGAGGGAATAACAATTTAAATATTTTAATAAAATGAATTATATTTAATTTTTCATATTTTATGTAAAATAAAAGATTGCAATTATATAATGAGCATTTTATTATACTATATTATTTATTAAATCTAAAGATATCATTAAATCATAGAAGATTTGGCAATAAATTAGACTATTCAACTAATTCAGACTGGAGAGACTGAAGGAGTCTAGTTGTGCAATATTGGAGAAATGATTTAGAAAAAGAATGAGATATCTCTAGCCCACATAAAAGTTCCATGGCCACCATTTATGGTATATAATTCAGAGTTCTACAAATTCTAATGGA
>JH651227.1:749825-771692 GCA_000260095.1 Tetrahymena borealis
AATCCATAATCGAACTTTTTCATATCACCATCTTTAGTATTCTTGAGCATCTATTACCAGTGTTCAAGAGTTTTCACCTTAATTTAATAAAAGAATTATATTTAAATTAATAAATAACTTCAAGATAATAATCTTTACACTAGTGCTAGAAGGGTAGTGACCAAGAATAACATTGAATCTTTCTAAATTGTCTGTTTCAGGATGGAAGTTAGCGAGAGCTTGATCAAATATGCCACAGAAATTAGGGAAGAAATTGCAAACTATTTCTAAAAACTAGTTTACTTTCTATAATTATTAAATATGAAATCAGAAAAGAACAAAATTTAATTTATTTTTCTGTTATTCCTATTGAAATTAATTGTAATCCCAGAAATAAATAAAATTTGCCAACATTAGATATTGTTAATTAATGTAAGAAAAATCTTTTATAAAAATATTGAATCATAAAATAAAAATAAACATCAAAACTAGAAAGTTTAGATTATTATTAAAATAATTTAACCCAATTTCTCTCCTAATTATTTCTAAGATACAATTAGGCTAAATTAGAACCATTTTAGACTTATAACAACAAGAATGAATATTTATTAAAAATTTCTTAAAATGTTACCTAATTAGGCATCATAACATAGTTCAACTTGAAGTGTTTAAGGACAGCAGCAAAGTTTTCTTTTTTAATCAAGTTAGCGAACATAGCTTCAGCATGGTTAACGTAGGCAACAGGTCCCATAGCAATAAATTTGCCAAGTAACTTAGAAACAATAGGATCTTTTTCAGCTAAAGAAGCAAACATAATAGAAGTTCCTATAATTTAAATTAAATGAGGTAATCTAAAAATTATTTTTCTTTTTTGAATTAAATAATTCATGTGAAATACCTTGAGAGTGACCTATGTAATCAATAGTTTGGGCTCCCGTAAATTGAGAAATGTAAGAAAAAGCAGCAGGGAGATCATACTTACTCATTTCTTACCAAGAGAAATTCCAGTAAGCAGAGTCTGTTTACCAGTCAAGAGAAACGTGTCCTAAAGATTAATCATTACCTCTGGAGTTACCTAACCATACATCATAGCCTTAATTTGCAACAAGGAAACCAGGGGCCTATCAGATAGTAAATTAAAAATTATGAGAATTTGATTTGTGATTTACTTAATGAATAAATAACTATTTTATGATTACCTTGTTTTCTTCATTAACAATAAAATTGTAACTGGTATCGACAAGGCCATGTTGAAGATAAATGACTGGTAAGCCAGAAACAATTTTAGTACCCTTTCTTTGAATACGATAATATTTTAATATGTACCCGTCTTAAGTAGTGATATAATGAACTTCAACAGGATATTACAACTTTTAGCATGTTTCTTCAAAGGTAGCATTAGCAAGATTATTTTTATCATGATCAAATATAGCAGAAGTAAAGGCTACTTGAGCAATAACTAATAGACACAAGAACATTAGATTTTGTTTTCTCATCTTTTATAAGTTTTTTTTATTTTATGATTAATTTTTTTGTTTATTATTTAATGATATTATTTACAACTAAAAGCGCTATCCTTATATAAATAGAAAATCTGGTAATCTATATTGCAAGTATTAGACTAATCTGAAGAATTTTGTGCAAATTAATTATATGGCCATCCATAAAAATCAAGAAATCCTAATCAAACAAATAATTCTTTTATCTAAAATTTGATCATTTCTTTTTTTTTTTAGTAAATTTGTAAATAACCTTAATTTTATCAAAAAAATATTATTTATGACGTGATATCTTTTATCAGAAATGTATAGCTTTATCATAATTTAAACTATTCTTAAAGATTAACTATTTAATATTCATATTAAATTAAATAGTTTTTTTCCTACATAACTTATATTTCCATTAATAAATCCCTCATTTTTTACATACCAAAAGTTTTTTATATCAATCCTTAATAAAGTTTAACTATTGATGTTTTGTTTATTAATTTAAGGGTAATAGTAGATCCAGTAGAGCATATACATAAAATAAATAGATTAATTTTAAATTTCACATGAATCATTTGAAGTACTTCTTGTAAAAGCAGACCTAAAAAAAAATTAAGCTTGATAATTTGAAAATAGCTAATTAAAGATAAATATATAAGATTGTTCAATTAATTTAGATTCATATATCACTAAATTTATAGTAATAAATATACTAAAGAATTATATTTATTTTACATTAAAAAAATAATAGTGGAATAAAAGATAATTTTATTTATTAAAATAAACTTACTTATTTAATTATATTTAATAATCTTAGCTAAATTTAGGTTTATAAAATAAAATTAAAAATAGAAATAATATTCTAATCACTTTCTATCACTTTTTATTTTTTAATGTAGGCACAGAGCTTTTAAAATCGTTTAGATTAACAAAATTAAATGAGCTGCTAAGATTTTTGTTTAAGCTTATAGCAGAAGAACTAAACCTACTTCTAAATAAATTAGGATTACTTTCATATAAATTAACATTGTTAGGAGTTTATTCATTATTCTTAGGAGTCTCAACTTGAATATTAGAGGAAGAGTTTTCTAATTGATTACTTTTAATGCTATTAATATTTGGTTTATTTCCATACCTGCTCTATTTGATACTAGATGATAAATTTGTAATATTAATACCATTAAAGTTAGTTTTAAACTTCCCTTCTCTAAAAGAAGTTGTAAAATCTTACTCAGGAATTTTATGTTCTTATTCATCACTATTACTTGAACTCTCATTTGATGATTAGTTTTCATTATTTTGGAATCTTGAGAAGTTAGATTTTTTCTATCCTTAAATCTATGGACTTTCATTTTTATCTTCATTTAGTCTTAATTTATCTAGTTTATTTTCAATAGCATTTTATTCATCAGTTTTAATTGCTTGATTGATTGCCTTCATATCAATCTATATGATATATTAATAAATAAATAAATATAAATTACTAATTTATTAATTAATTAATTCTTACAGGTTTCACTTTAACTATCTGATTATCAAACTCTGATAAACAATCTATTCTTCTTCTTAGTTTTGTTTCTTTGAAGAAATTAAAATATTTTATAAATATGGTCTCATTAAATTTGCTAGGTTTGGCATTCCAAGCTAAATCTAGAGTTGTCATTAGATTTATAACAGTAGTAAGTAATACTTTTAATGTACTCCATTCAAAGAAATCAGAAGAATTCTTTCTTATTCTTTAATAATATATAAAATTTTATTATCTTTTATTCTATTTAGCAAGGTTTTTTTATTTTAAAAATATTCATTAAAAAAAATGTAATTTAAATAAAATTTGTCAATTTTTTTTAATATGAAATAATAAATCAATAAATAATCCCTATTGTAAATTAGAATTAAAATAATTAAGAATTTTGAATGAATTTACACTCTATAATTAAATAAGGTTTAGATGTACATTTAAGGTATATCTTCAAACATAACTCTTTGAAATTTACTAAGGACTACTTAGGGAACATAGATACCTTTAAATTAAATAGATAAAGTTATTAGAAACTAAATTCCATAATAATATCTTACCTTTTAGCTGTCTAGGAACCCACCAGCCTTTTAGACTTATAGTTGAAGAAGTTGAGAATCTATCAAGTATTGTAGCGAAGGCATGGTGATCAATAATAAAGGAAAGAGAAGTTATTTAATTTATATAGCAAGTGTTGTCAGAGTATTTATTCCTTCTCATTTTTCTTATATCTTGTATTTTGGATATAAAAGAAGATAGCGAAAAGAATATGTTTAGAGACAAAATAGCCAATGAAATTTTTCCAAGTTCTTCAGATTCATATTATTCACATCTCATAGTCATCGAAATAAATGTTATATCAGTGTACAAATCATATTTTGCCATTTAGCTAGAGAATATTAATGCTAATGACATTAAAGATGTGTAATTAATTATTTTTTACTATGAAGGTTCATTTTCAGAGTTTGTTTTGCATATCTTTTTATTTACTAATAGCTATAACTCACTAATCATGTGAAATTCTATAATAAAAAGCAGGAAGGCAAGTATAAAATATGGGATATCATACCACCAATATCCATTATAGCTTTTAAAAAAATTAAAGTAATTATAGGATCAAGAAAAAAGTAAAATTACCATGTTTCAGGATAAGCAAATGGGTAGATAATGCAAAATAGAAGGTAAACAATATATGTAGCGACACATATAGGGAAGACATTTCTTAAGAAGTAAGTCTGTTTAGAGTAAGTGTTTAGGGTTTGTTTTATTTCATTTATTTGCATTTACTTTTCTTTCTCATTTACTTTTTTTAGTATTTTAAATATTTTTTTAGAATAAAATTAAAGATAAACTTACTTAATTTGTCTTAATTCTAAGAGGATTTTTCCCAATTTAATTGTAATTAATCACACATTTCTAACTCAACTTCTTTGATTTTTTGATCATCACAAGAGAGGATAGCATTAACCATAACAGTATCTTCATCAAAATAGAAATCCTAAAAATCTATACCATCAGGTATCTTTTTCCATATCTATTTCTCCAATACTTTGTTTTTCTCTTTCTTCTAAAATTTACAAAAGAAAATTTTGTTCTTTATTGAGATTATTTGCAATTTATATTTAGCAAATCTATCCGAAACCATAAATTAGTGTATGTTCCTCAACAAGGATTCTAGGAATAATTTCCATATATGGAACATTGCAAAAGGGAAAAATAAAATAATCACTAACAAAAGTTTTCTCCAATGGAATTTCCAATTATAAGGATTGAAAAAGATTGAATTAATTGTATCAAACACTCCCTATTTATTAATTGTTTAATAATAATAATAAATTAAATCTTATTACTCTTAAGTTGTAGAAAATTACTCTGTTCACTAGGTTCAAAAAGATGATTTTATTATCATTAATATTAACTTTAAGTTTTTCCTCTAATTCTTTATCATCATCTCTAAAATTTTGAGCTTTGGTATTTATAGAATTTTTTTGCATAATTGCTTTAGTGAGCAATAAATTTAGCTTCTTTTTAGGAGTAATAGTTTGAGAAGGTTAGAATATAGTAGAATTCAATTTAGATTTGGATTCATTTCCTCTATCTGACATGGAAGGAGTTACTTCGGGTAACTGTTAAATAGACATATTAGACACTGTTTAAATAGGAGAATTGCTTTCTTCGTTTTGCATTGTAACAGCTTATTTGAAATTGAAAGAACTTTGCATTTACTAGTTTCTTAAGTGAATTGATCCAAAATGCTAGTTTACTTTCTTTTTTTGTGTTGGAGTATACATTTCGCTTAAACTATCTGCATTATCTTAAATGAATTTCTATGCTAAAGCATTATCTCCTTAAATTGTAATATTTTTTTTATAATTTTATTCAGGCTATTATAATTTTAAATCATTTTAGTTGTCATTCGAATTTGAAAGGCCTTAAATTGTTAAGAATTAATTGTTGATCATTTACTCTTAACTCTATTATTTTTCTTTTCCCAAAGAAATTTGCTAAAATTTAGAAGCCTTTGCTTTTGGAATATCCAATTTCAGATTACTAAACCTTTTAGATTCATTCTATTTTATTTCACTTTCCGATTTATGAAGAGTTTCTAATTACTAGAGATTATTAGAATTTGATTATTTCGTAAGAACTAATTTATTTTTATTAGGTGATGATTTCTTCTCTTAAACTTTAACAACTTCATTTAACTTGATTGTTAAATCATTGCTGAAGTTAATTCTTGATATTACATTTGTCCATAAATACTTTAATCCAAAAGCAGATATTCTCTAATAAATAAATTTTAAAAAATTTTAATTTTTCTATAAAATCATAAATTATTTATATTTTTTAATTTACCTCATTTTTAGATAAATCCAAATATACTAATTCAGGAAGACAATTCTTATAATCTTATAGCAAGTAAGATAAATCTCTTGCAAAAACATCTCCTAAATTCTAATTCTACAATATGCAAGTCTATAGACCAGTTGTTAGCTTAAGAAATTTAACTAAATATTCTTAAGTGTAATCATCTTATAAGTGATCTGCGGTCTAAGCTTTCTAAGTTCTTTTCTCGCATATTTTCCTTGAATAAATAAAAAGAATATTAATAAAGAAAAAGAATTGTTAATTATAACAAATATATTATAGATTTATTGTACCTTCTAACATTATTTACTTCCAGCCAAGGTATTATAGACTTTCTAATATATCTTGATAACCCATGGGTAGAAATATAGTTATTTTCTGTTAAATCTAACTCTTTTAACATATAAAATTCAGTGTTTTTATAGTCTATTTCCTCTCCCTTTAACTCAGCAATAGTAGGAACAACAGACAATCTCTTTCTTTCTTCTTTAGATTAAGTGCTTTATTTGGATGATTTAGTTGTGGTAGAGATACTATCTTATTCCGATAGTTTATTAGTAGAAGATTTTCTAATAAACGTGCTTTTGATGAATTATTTTGACAATAAATAAGTTTTCATAGTAACTTATTTTGTAAATCTGTTTTCATAAATCATACTCAATTAATCATTATCTTCATATTAAGAAATTCTCTCTATAGAATCAGCTGATATAAATTCTTATAGAGAAGGGTTAACTATATAGGCCATCTTAAATCCGAGAGGGTAATTATCTTTCTGTAAGAAGTAATTAATACCATAGTTAATATTTGGGAACTCGTGAGGAGGGAAGTAATACAAACAATTATAGTTGTTTACTATTTCTTACAAAGTAAGATTAGTCAACCGATTCTTCAATTCAGCAGGAATGTTCTTTAAAAAGTTAGTAATGTTAAAAGTATTTGATGATGCTTTGAAGAAAATTAAGCATATCTATTGAGCCATTTCAAATTGAGATTTAGTTTAGCTCAATACTTAATTAAAGTAGTAGCTCAAATCAAGATTCATTAAATGTTCTTTAAAATACTCTGTTTAAACAAATTTCACAAAAAAGTTCTCATCAATAATGCTAGATCCTCTTTAAATTTAATTATGTAAAAAAATTTATAAAGATTTGTACTAAATAAAATTAACAAAAAAAATAATTCTATTACTTTTGGTTTCCTTATTCAAGGATATTTCTGATAAATAAATTGAAATCAAATAGCTCTGAATTGAAATATTAACCATTGATAAAGCTAATAATCTTATTACTATTGATAATTTTAGGGCATTTCTTTAGAAAAAGCTATTCAATTTGAAAGAAAAACTTGAAAGATGATAATTATCCTAGATTATCACAATTAAAGTTAGTACCACTGAAATTTAATGTTCTTAGGTTTTTAATGTAATCTCCTTTATAGAATGGACTCAGAGAGCTAAAGACTATATTAGGATTATTGCTTAAATCTAATGTAGTTATTTTTTCAAATTATTTGACTTTAGATACTTACTCTAAAATATCATTGCTAATAGTTGATCTCATATCTTGAATTAAAATTTCAATATCAAATTATTCTAATTACACTAGTGATTAAAGTATTCTTTAATATAATTCCTATGAGAATCCTATTTCTATTAATTTCATAAATAAATTAATTTTAATTGTTGATGGAAATAATGTAGTTAGTTATCTTACTTAAATTTAAATCAAATTTTTTCAGAGATCTAAGCTTTGTTTGAGAAGCTACTAATAGAATTGCTTAAACTGTTATGGATGTATTTTTAAAAGAGATTTCTTCAATTTCTTCAATCTCTGATCTCTCTTGATTAAATATAGGCTATAATCCTTTCTCTGTTAGTTATTCTTGATTGTCTTTTATAATAAATTTCTTGATCTACTTTAGATTGATAGATTGGGATATTGCTATTAGAATTGCATCATTTATATATTTTTAAAATTAATCCCACATAAATTATACATCATATTGAGGACTAAATTTTGTGCTAGATTTTTATTAACAAAATTATGTATTTCATTCTTAATTTCAAGTATAAATAAATTACCACAATAGAAAGCACTTAATGATTTTTTATTCTTTGATTTTATTTAAAGGGAGAACTATTCTTTCTAGAGAAATTAAATGCTTAGAATTTGTAATAGCTATTAATTCATCGAGACTTAAAATATTAAATAAATGGTTTAATTATTAATCTAAATTTGATTCTTTTAATTTACTCAACTTCCACGTTAGTAAGATCAATAAGTTTAATTCTTGAAACGAACTCAGTATCTAATAGAACAGACAGTTTAACTAAAGGTTTCTCTTTCGAAACTCTCTCATTGAATGATAGCTAAGTCATATTTTTTAGTGCAGTCCATTTAGAAAGATTCATGCAAGTTTCTTAGTCAAATTTAAATACACTTTTTATAAAATTAGAGGGATCATATCCTTCATCAAATAATTGAGAAGTAGTTAGGTCTCTAACTTAAGAAGAAGTTAATTTATCTATCTTCAGATTATTTAGATGTTTAATTTTTTAAGACTTTGTTAAAGCCTATAAGTTAGTTTTAAAAGATCATTAATTATTGAGATTGAATAAATGAATAAAATTTACTTAAACGAATTCATCTTATTTAGGTTCTTTAGTGCATTTTATTTCAATATCTGTAATATTGACACATTTAGGGCTTTATAGCAACTCTGAGAGTATTTTAAAATCCAAGTTGTCAATATTTAGTTTAAGTTTGTTTATATTTGTTAGAAATCTATTACTGGACAGTTTTTGAATAAAATTGTTATCCCATTATTAAAGATAATTTATTAAATTTTAGGCTTAAAATGTTTAACTTAAATAATTGCTACTTAATACCTTTGCTATACCATCAGATTTTATTTTATTAGACTTATCAATTATTATTTCTTTTAATGAACAAATATAGGGACTTCTTGAAATAAATTCCATTTTATTAAAATCAACATCATTTCCACTTAAAATTAAAACATTTACTCTAGTCATAAAAGGATCTTAAATAAGTTAATCAAAATAATCTGAGTCTAGAGAATTCAATAGAGATAAATTCAATTCTTTTATATTTTATTTATATCTTGCAGGTTTCACATTTATTTCATCGAAATAAGATCCTTGATCTTAAAGTTTTTCTTTCAACATCTCTTATTTAGTTTTTTCTATATGTATAATTAAGGATATGTTATTTTTAATATATTTCTTACTTTAATTCCTTATAATCTAAAATCAGAAATAGAAAATATAAAAATAATTATTAAAATTTAGAAAAAAGTGTGTTCATAAGTTAATTTTAAAATTTTTATGGTTTAAATTTATGAGAAACTTCGGTGATATATATAATTACTTTTTCTTTAAGGTTTTATAAATGATTCAAGAACATCTTAATCTACTTTATCAGCCCTTTCTCTGAGAAGTCTTTAGACATCAAATTAACTTGAAAAATTATTAGAAGCCATGAGTTCAATAATACCTTTTTAAGTGACCATTGTACACTTTTTAATATTTATCCATCTGAGTTTTGGCAAGCATTTTGAACTTGATATTTATATAAGTTCTGAGTCAGTGATATTTGTATTTTCAATATTTATCTCTTTTATATTTAAAGTATATTTACACTGAGTGAAATAAATCCATCCTTTCTTTGTAATTCCATTCATGTCAGAAAGGTCTAACTCTTAGCAGTTCAACATTAAAAATGATTTCTAAATGATAATATTAATAAATTAATAAATTTAATAACCTAAAATATTCCCAATTATTTCTGATAATAGAATTTAATTTACTTCTAATGATTCCATAACATCATCATTAATTAAATCTCTTCTGTCTTTATCAGCAGATAAGAATGTGTTTGGATCTAAAAGCATTGTAGTTTTACTAGAAAGTAGGAAAATATAAGATAAATGAGTTATCATAGGGCATCTTTAAATTTAAATTGTTGTTAGATTAGGGAAACAGAATGAGTTGCTTAGTTTGAAGAAGGTTACATCATCTAATAGTTTCATAAACAAGAAAATCAATAAAATTATAATAATTGAAATATTTTAATTACTAATATTCTGATAATCAATGAAGTATAGCTAAGTCAGATTCTAACCAAACTCACAGTTCAAAATAAAATTTTCTATTGCTGCACTAGATAATTTCATAGTATTACCATGTAACTTTAAAACTTTGAACTAACTAAAGTAGATAGATTATGTTATATCATCTAGTAACTCATTATCTATTTGCTAATCTAATATATCTTAAAACTTAAAGCTCATTGGAATTTTGTTCCCAATACTAAGAAATTTTAAGCCTAAAGTAGAGATACCTGGACACTATTTAGGATTTATTTTTGATTAATAAAAATAAACATTAAATGAAAATCTATAAATCATAGAAGAATATACGTTGCTTAATTTAAGAGATTTTAAAGAATTAAGGTATTGACTATTAGAAATAGCAATAACACCTGCATCGTCAACCATAGTGTTTGAAATGTTTATTTTTCTGATGTATTGGATGTTTGGCGATTGAACTAATTTCATCAATCCATAAGATGTTACTTAAGAATTGCTTAAATCTAACTTTCTCACATTTCTTAAAAATATGCTCTTAGATAAGCTAATAATAGAGTAATCGTTGATTTATTTTCTATCTTTATATGGTTTTATAATCAATTCTATATTAAATCTTTTATTTTTCAAAAAGAATATTAATACATTTAATATAGATTCATTATTAAATTGCTTACTTCGAAGGAAGGTTCTTTGATTAATATAAAGCTTAGAAACTTTTATAGGTAATATTTTAAAGACCTTCTAGATTTAATACCAATAAGGCACCAAATTTCTCTGATCTAGCAATTGTTTCTATTCCTTCATCATCAACCTTTGTGTTTTTCAGGTTTAATCTAACAAGATTAAGTTTTTCTGGAGCATATTTTTCAATTGTTTGTATATCTTACGAGTTTACTTAGGTGTCTTCAAAATCTAGCTGGTTCAATCTTTAAAAAGCGTTTGTTTAAAAGTATTCCTTCATAACAGTTGTCAATATACTGGAATCAAACTCTAAGCTATCTAATCTATCAATTACTGACATAATACCCAGCTTCCTATTTCAAATTAAAAAAAGTTATTTTTTTCAGACACATAATTAAAAAGCTTTTTACGTTATCCTTTTACATTTTTTGATATTGAGATAAAGAAGATGGTTTAAACTTTATCTTTATTAAATTTTAGTAAGGAATGTATCTGTTATATTGGTATTCTCAAGATTTAAACTGAGTATGTCTAAATGATCAGAGTTGAAGAGATTTTTTAAGTTTTTATAAGTAATTTTATTATTTCCCGAGAAAGACATGCTCTTAACATTCTTCAAATACATTGTCTTTTTAGATACTTCATTTAATATATTTTCATCAATTAATTTCATCTTGGAAGAGACCATTTTCCACAAATCGAAAGACTCTTAGAATTTAATCTCTTTGATAACTCTTGCAAAACCTTAGTTTGTAATTAGTGGAGTATTCTCAATTACAATTTCCTAAAGGGAATTTGCAGTATAGGCAGATTAGACTAGTGCAATCAAGCCATCATCATCAATTAATGTATTACTGAAATCTATGCTAATAATATTTAGCAATCTACGGAAATTACGGAATTTACACATATCTCTTACAGTTATCTTTTCTTTACATCCTTTGAAGATTAAGTTCTATATTTAAATATTATTTTTAATGAAATTAACTAATCTAAAATAAATTAATAATCTAAAAACCTCAGATTTGTTAAAGAAAAGAGGAAGGTTATCATCATCGAGAGAAGTAAGAAAATCTCTGTTAGTTAAATGGCTGTTAAACATGAGAATTCTTTCAAAATCAAAATCTTAAGAGAGGTTGGTTGCTTTAACAAATCTACCCAAAAAACTATCATTGAATTAGGCACAATTGTTAATTATCAAATTCTGTAAGTTACTTACATATTTTGAACGAATTAATGATTAGATAATATCTGAATTTACACAAGTTTCCTTTAATTTAAGTAAAAAAATAAATAATTATTCATTTCTTTATTAATAATAATAAAATTACTTTTATATCAAGAGTTTTAATATTGTTAAAGATGGGCGATTCTATCAGCTTTCCAACTCCTTCAGATGTAATTAAGAAATTTTTACTAAGATTTAAATAGGTTAATCCACTTACTGTATTTTGATTTTTTTTAGATAGAGCTTCCAAAGTCTGTGGAAAAAATAATAAATTATTAACTACTTAAAACAAAATGCTTATTTACTTAATCGTTAACTAGATTTCTGTTTCTGAACAAGAAAAATCTTAGATTAAATTAAGAAAATTTGTCGCTCTCTTCAATCAACTTATAAATTCCTTCATCAATTTTAATGTCTCTCTTTTAATCTAAGAAAATGATGTTTAAGTTTTCTTTGCAAGTTGCTTTATCTAGGATTTATTTAAAACCTTGATCTCCAATTTGAACAGCCTTCTTGATATTGATTACCTATAAATTACAAGCTTTAGGATTTGCTATTAAGTTTATCACAGCTTACTGTGTAACATTTACCATTCCTATTTAGTTAATAGAATTTAAAATAAAGAGTTTACCTTTAGTTTAAAAACTTCATTTATTACCTTTAAGATTTAAATTAGTTATTTTGGAAAGGGATTCGGACTTTATGATTGCATTGATTGTGTCATCAGTTACCAAGTGTGGCACTTATCTAATGATATTCTTTTATAAAATAATAAAATATTTACTTTTGCACTAGTTTTTCTTTCAATTTATTTACCATAACATTTATATTTTTAGGGAAATTCTTTGAGCAGATAAAGTTTATTAGACTTGCTTCTGTAATATTATCACAGCTTTCAAAAAAGATATTTTCTAGTTTCCTCATAGATTAGGAAAAACTATTTAAAAAGAAAATATTAAAGAGCTATTAAATACAGAAAGAGTGATTTACCCTAATTAAAAAAAGAAAGCATCTCCAAATGAACTGTTTCTGATATCTATAATTTTTACATTTAACTCTTTTTATAATCCAAATAGAGTGCTTAGACCTTATTAAACTTTTTTATTATTTTTTAAGTCTATTATAGTTAGATTTTAAATATAAGGAGAAAGACTGAGAAGAGACAGAAACTCATCATCAATCAGATGTCTCAATTCAAAAAACTAGCATAAATCAAACTTTGGGGAGAATCCATCGTAAAGCATAAGATTTTTAACACCTTCAGCAGTAATATTATGGCAATTAGAAAGTTTAATCGAAATGAGGTTTTAGAATGTATCTCCTTATTAAGTAAAAATATCTAAAATTTCATCGGTTATTAAAGTATGTGAGAGATCTATGTATATTACTTTCCTTATTAATCTTTAGGACTTCAAAAGAGAAATGAATCCATTCTAAGTTAGAATATTATTCTTACTCAAATCAATAAAGTGGATTGATTCAATTTCTGATTTATTGAATGCTTCTAGGTTTTCAAATGTCGAATTAGTAATTCTCTCTTTATTTTAGACAAATAAGAACTTGTCTAACCTCATATTCTTTAATTTATTGAATGTTTCATTTCCGTTTCTACTTTCATTTTTCCAAAAATCATTAATAACCTATTATAAAAATAAATATTAATAATCTTATAATATAGCAATGCTAAAAATATTTACTTAAAATAGTTAATCTGTAAGATAATAAGATTTATTGCAGACGATACCAACTAATTGAGGAAATGTGTTAGTCATTAGAATTTTACATAGAGTTTAGTTATCTATTCTAGTTTGATTTAGTTTAATAATTTATACAGAATTAGATTAATTATTCTATCTCACTAAATCAAAGAACTTAATTAATCCCTTGTTTGTAATAAAGCTCAAATCAGTAAAATCTAATTCTTAAATGTTTTTGAACACTTCATTATTTTAAGCTAATGCCGCAATTAATTCATCATCTATTAAAGGCTAAAAAGTTCTAAAGAAATGATTAAAATTAAAATTTATATTTATGTCTCTTGCACTCTTTATAAAATTTATCAAACTTTTCTTCTCCACTTGCTCACAAGATTTTATAGACAATTTTTTTATTTTATAAATAAGAGGAGAAAACACTAATTATCCAATACATTCAGAGTCAAAGGAAGTACCATCTAAATCTAAATATTCTAAGTTTTCTAATTTTTAGCATAGAATTAAATTCATAAACCTATTATATTAATTTTAAAAAATCTTAATAATTAATTATAATAGCACCATAAAATCTATTTAATTTCGAAATTATTTTCTTTTGGAATTAAATTTATTATTTAATTTATTTGAAATAAATTTATATTCTTATTATTAAATAAATAATTCTATTTGAAAGAAATTATATTAATTATATTTATTTACCCTTTTTTTGTTATATTTGTGCATTTTTTAAACTTTAGCTTTTATAAGTTTGATATTTTGTTGAATTCATTAATTTTTTTAGTAAATGCTATAATTCCTGCATCATCAATATAACTTTCATCCATAGAAATATGTCTCATGTTAGAAAAATTATAATTTTCAAAGAATTCAACAAATCCTGAAGAAGTAAGTCTAAGACATAAATCTACATTTATTTTTTCCAGAGACTACTGTAGAGCTACATTCTGTGCAATTATCTTTAGAAACTATATTTAATTATATACATAAACCCTTTTTATTTTAGAATGAATATTTTTACCTTGTTTGAAATGGAGGTTTGCTTTACGTTTATGATTTTTATTGATAAGCTTTGTTAAAATTAAAATAACTAATAGAAAGAGAGTGTGGATATATTCTTGCAAGTTCTTAAATCGATAGTGTATATATCATTCTTTTCAGTAAAATTTAAGAAGTTTACTAGTGAAGTAATGTATTCATCACTTATTTTAGTGCAATTCTGAATATCCAATACTTTTAGCTTCACAAATTTCTAAGTGAGCAACTATTTGTTTATTATTTATCAAAAATAAAGTTATTTTTTTATCAACCTAATTATTTAGAAATTTCTTCATATCGCTTTTAAATATTTTTGATTTAATTTTAAGAGTGAAAATAAAATTTACTAATGTAACTCCTTGGTTAGTAATATATTAACAACCTTTCAAGTATATTTTTTCCAAATTAGAGCGGAGAGTTTTATTGAGATTTATAGATCTTAAAGCTGTATCTGTAATTTCAGTATATTATAAACCTATTGTATTGATACTTGTAAGCTAGGGAGATAATAAGAATATTTCTAATGATGCCATCTTTTGGAAATAACATCCTGATAAATCAAGAGTTTCAAGATTAGTAATAAAGTCTAAATTCTCAAGCATGTCGAAAAAACGGGTTTCAATATAACAGCAATTTAGTTATAAAATCTTCAATTAATTCAAATCATGGCTATATAAATCGAAGAAAACTACTCTTGGCCTCAGCTGTTTCGAATCAATGGTATCATTCTTTAAGCTAGGTTCCATTCTATTTTTGAAAAAACTGGTTCCAAAAGATAATTCTTATAATTGAGTAAAGTTTTTAGGTAGATTTTTAAGTTTTTAAAAAGAAATTAGGTCATAAGGTCCGTCAAATTTGATTGTTTATAAAGAGCAATTGAATGAAATAAAGAGTAGAAACTATTCCAAACTAGCTTGTAACCCTCTAATGTCAAGTCTTTTGAGGTAACTGAATATAGAATGAGTGCAAAGTAGTATAAGTCCATCACCATTGATGCTTGTATAGGATAGATTAAGTGAATTTAAATTAGGTATTTCATGTAGTAGAAGTAATTTTAATCCATTGTTAGAGATTAATTCGCAGTATTTTAAGGATATCGATTAAATTAAGTCCTTGTTAGATATTTTTTTCATTATTTTGTTGAGAGTAATGTTGTCTATCTAAGAATAGTCAAATTTTAAATGAGTTAAACTTCTAAATTCACTACATACTATCTTAAACTAGTTAATCAATCCAATTGAGCAATCTTTAAAACAAACTCTTGAAAATTTTTTAAATTCTTTAAGATTATTTGATTTAGGAACATCATCAAAATTACCTGATACTATACATATTTCCTTTATCTGCTCCTTTTACAATTTGTGGACAGACTCTATGGTCTCAGAGAAATTAGAATGCCTTATTTCTCTCTGAAAATATTAATCATATTTTTTTGGTTTTCCTTAAGAGAAAAAGTTTTATTTCATACTGATGTTGTAGGGATAGAAGATGAAATTGATTTTATAATCATTCAAAACCATAAACTTAGTCTTTGATGGATCTGCTTTTTCATATTTTGACTTTTCTTATGATAATTTATTCTTCTTCATTATTTAAGTAGAAATTACTTTAAGTTTTTGAATTAATCTTCTTAATTAATGAGTTCAATATTAATTATTTAAAGACAACTTATCAACAATTTCTTTTAAATTATAAACTAATATTTAATGAGTTATAATAAAAAAACATGTACCTTACTAAAATTATAAATCTCAACTAATAACAAATATTTGTTTTCATTTTTTTTTAATTAATCTCAGCAAAATTATTATCTATTATATAATTATCATTTAAAATTTTAACTAAGCTTACATACTAGAATCCTAATGTAAAAATGATAAATTAACAGGTTGTTTAATTTTAAATCCAAAGTTTTAAATGGTATTATTGCTTAAAATATTTATAATAAAATTATAATTTTTATGAATGATTATGTTTGGTTGTTTATAATAACTACTCCTTATTTAATTTCTTTCAATTATTTAAATTATATTAGTTCCTTTTACTATTTAATTAAAAATCTATTTATTTTAGAATCGATTTAATCCATAAAATTGTAAATTTTTACACATTAACTTCACTAAATAAGTGCATTACTTTAGATCAAGACAAACAAACATAAATAGAATATATTTAAAGGATAAATGGAGAGAGGAAAAATTTCATTCTAAAATAAATATTATTATTAAGGATTCTACTTTAGAAGTTACAAAAATTTAATATGATAAAATAAAATAAGGTATTTTAATTTTCTTTAGCTTACTTATTTTAATATTTTTTATTATGCTGGATGATACGAAATATTTATTCTTAATTGATGATATTATATCGTAAATCTCCACAACTAGTTTTTCTATAAGTGTTTCAAATTTTAAGAGTTAATGGAAACTCATAATGAATGATCCTCTTAAAAATAAAAAATTTGGCTGCATAGGGGTTCAAGGGATTACGGTATTGGACTTGCTTTAGGAGTAGAGTTTATGATAATATTGTTCCTTTTTTAATTAACTATTTATCTATATCAACATATTAGTACTCTAGATTAAAAGTAAATTAAGGATAGATAATCAAAATTATATTAGGTCAATATCTTAACTTAATCCAAAACTGATTTCTCAAATTTACAGAAAGGAAAATAATTGAATATGATAAAATACTATTACAAACCAAATTCTAACTAACCACTAAACTAATGAATATACTTTCTTAACTTATTTTTTATTTTATAGTCAAATTAAATATTCTATTTAAAGTAATTTTAATTGTGGGAATAAAGGATTTTTAATGTTTAAAAATGTATGAATTATTGAGCCATTATTAACTTAGGTAAATGAAAAAAATTAATAAACAAATTATCAGAATAAATTTTAATAGGGTTAAATAGGTTTTTAATAAAGAATTTTATATTACCTCCTTAAACTATCTTTTTAGTGGTAAATAGTAGAGGTATTTTTCAAATAACAATATTTTTAACATACATATTCCTTATAGACTTACTCAAACTTAATAACTTTATTAATAAAAGAATAATTTATTATTTAATAGAATCACGTCAATTTTTAAAAAGAAAAAATAAACCTAATTAATATTACATTTACTCATTTCTGATAAGTTATTTTAATAATTCATCAGTAAATTTATTTAACTAATCTCTATCTTATCAGATATTTTAGCATTAATTAAGTTAAACAAAAAATTAAGTGTTTTAGATTTCCCATTTCTCAATTCTAATCACAATAAAATTTCTGGTCAAAAGTATATGTTTACTTATATGGTAATATTGTAAAAGATTTTCCACTTTTAGTTTAAAAACATCATCTTTTTTTTGTAAATTAATATATGTATATAAGCAAAAATAAAAATATATTAAATTAGTGAAATGAACAAAAATATCCTCTTCGCTTTGATTAGTGTTTTGGCTTTATCAGTCACTGCATTCACTGCCTTCTAACTCAACTCCTCTAATCTTAGAGGTGATGATAATGTTACCCTCTTCAAGTAATTCTAGAAGACCTACAACAAGAGATATGCTGACCTCACAATAGAATCTTACAGATTAAGTGTTTTCACTCAAAACTTAAAAATGATTAAGAAGGATTCTACCTTTGGCATCACCTAATTCATGGATATGACCACCTCTGAATTCGCTGAACAGTACCTGACCCTAAGAGAAAAACCTACCGCCACAACCAAGTTTGTTGCTTAAGAAACCTCTTCTACTGAAGTAGATTGGGTTGCTCAAGGTAAGGTTACACCAGTTAAGAATTAAGGCCAATGTGGTTCATGCTGGGCTTTTTCTGCTATCGGTTCCATTGAGTCTGCTTTTTTGATTGCTGGTTAAGGTGAAGTTAATCTTGCTGAATAAGAATTGGTTGATTGTGCTATAAATCCCGAATACGACGCTGATGGTTGCGACGGTGGTTGGATGGTTGAAGGATTCAAGTACATAGTTTAAAACAAAATATCCAAAACTACTAACTATCCTTATAAGGCTGTCGATGGTAAGTGCAAAGATACCTCTTCTTTCTAAAAATATTCTATCTCTAATTATGCTGAAATTGATAGAGAAGACTGCAACTCCCTTAATGCTGCCTTACAATTAGGTCCCGTTTCCGTTGCACTCGATGCTTCTAATTTCCAATTCTACCATTCTGGTGTTTTCGATAATTGTGATTATAGACTTAACCATGCCGTCCTTTTGGTTGCAAACACTAATTCTACTCTTACCATTAAGAACTCTTGGGGTACTAATTGGGGTGAAAGGGGTTATATAAGATTAGCTCCAGGAAACACTTGTGGTATCTGCAATGCTGCTTCTTTCCCAATTCTTTGATTTCTTATAATTATAAATAAGAAAAATATATTATGAGCAGATGAATGATCATTTTATACTCTATTTGTAAATTTAATGATAATTTGTAAGTGTGTATGTTAATGTTTTGTTTTCAATGCCTTTATTATAAAATATATTTTAAAAACTAAATTAAATCTAATATTCAATAATAAAAATTTTTATAATAAATTTTTTGATCAAAAAATCTATCAATAAATGTTTCTAAATATCAAAAATTAATTTATTAAAGATAAAAAATATTTATGATTAGAAAATATGTTTTGATATAATTTACATTTCAAAATTTTTGTGTTAAAATTGTATATAATATTTTAATCAATATATATTCAAATATATTTTTATACAATAATATAAAATAATATTACTCCATAAATTAAAATTAATTATTTATTTCTTATTCGATTATTTATCTTTCATTAGATTCACCATTCTCTATCAAATTTATATTTTAAAAAAAACATTAAATTATATAATAATATTTGTTAATTTTTACTCTAACTTTTACACCACTAATCTCTTTATTCTTATTATTTAAGATTATATAGCATATAAATTGTTTTATCTTTTATTTGAAATATTTAAAAAAATATTAATAAAATGGATTCTATATATTAATAATAAATAGGCATATAAAATAAAAATAGAGTAAAATTATACCTTAACTAAAGAGTAAGAGTATTTAGTTTAGAAAAATTTCCTAAAGCAGACCCTAAATCACAAAAACCTTGATCTCCAATGCTATTGTCGCTATTAAATTTAAATAGTTAATTAAAAAAATAACATATTTTGTGTAGAAAAAAAAGTAGAAGAAAATAATACCATAAATTAAGAGTTAATTTAGTAAGTTATTAGCAATTTCCTAAACCAGACCCTAAACTATAAGATCCTTTATCTCCAATACTATTGCCGCTATTATATTTAAAGAATTAAGTAAAAAATAACATATAAGAGAGAGAATAAATAAATTTGTGTTGAAAAGTATAAGAAAATACAAATAATATAAAATTTACCCTATTTAAAGATTTAATCTAGTAAGTTATGAGTAATTTCCTAATGCAGACCCTAAACCACAAGCCCCTTGATCTCCAATACTATTGCAGCTATTATATTTAAAGAGTTAAGTAAATAACATTTAGGAGAGAGAATAAATTTGAGTTGTAATATAAAATCTACTTTAAATTAAGAGTTAATGTAGCAAGTTATGAGCAATTTCCTAATGCAGACCCTAAACCACAAGCACCTTCATCTCCAATACTATTGGCGCTATTATGTTTAAAGATTTAAGTAAAAAATAGAATATTGGAGAGAATAAATTTGTGTTGAAAAGTAGAAGAAAATACAAATAATATAAAATTTTACAATAAATTAAGAGTCAATGTAGTAAGTTATGAGTAATTTCCTAAAGCAGACCCTAGACCACAAGCACCTTGATCTCCAATGCTATTGTTCCTATTATATTTAAAGAGTTAAGTAAGAAAATAATTTATAGGAGAGAGAATAGGTTTGTGTTGAAAAGAGGAAGAAAATACAAATACTCTAAATCCTCATATATTAAGTCTAACCCCCTACCTTTTTAAACCCGTATGTAACAGGCCTTCTTTTTTAAATTTTAGGAAAATAAGCCTTAATATAAAAAATCTGAATATATGAGGAATTAGAGTAATATAAAATTTTACCATAAATCAAGAGTTAATGTAGTAAGTTATGAGCAATTTCCTAAAGCAGACCCTAAACCACAAGCACCCTTTTCTCCAATGCTATTACTCCTATTATATTTTAAGAGTTAAATAAAAAATAACAAAGAAGAGAGAGAATAAAAATGAGTTGAAAAGCATAAGAAAATCGAAAAAAATAAATTTACCCTAGTTTAAGATCTAATGCACTAAGTTATGAGCAATTTCCTAAAGCAGACCCTAAACCACAAGCACCTTGATCTCTAATGCCATTGCTCCTATTAAATTTAAAGAGTAAAGTAAGAAAATAGTTTATTGGAGAGAGAATAAATGTGTGTTGAATGAAAATACAAATAATATAAAATTTTACCATAAATCAAGAGTTAATGTAGTAAGTTTTGAGCAATTTCCTAAACCAGACCCTAAACCACAAGAACCTTGATCTCCAATACTATTGCCGCTATTATATTTAAAGAGTTAAGTAAAAAAATAACTTAATAGGAGAGAGAATAAATATGTGTTGAAAAGTGAAAGAAAATACTAAAAATATAAAATTTTACTATAAATTAAGAATTAATGTAGTAAGTTATGAGTAATTTCCTATAGCAGACCCTAAAACACAAGCACATTGATCTCCAATATTATTATAGCTTTTACATTTAAAGAATTTTCGAAGTTATTAAAAAAATTATAGCAAATATTTACCTATATTCTAGTACCAATTTATTTGCTAAAATATTTTGCTGAATAAACTTTTAATTGATAAATAATATAATTTTGTAAAATTATTTGAATAATAAAGGTCTTTACATTTTTAAATTAGTCTTCTATCATTTATTATTGTAGAATATTTTTCTACCCTTTTGTATTCCTAACAAATTTAAATTAAAATGTTCAATATTTAATAAAAATTAATAAAAGATGTGTCGTCTTTTATAAATTAGAGTTCAAAATTGAAACTTTCTTACTAATACAATATAATATAATACTGGGGGTTCTCATTAATTAGCACTATTAGTTTGTTTAGTATTTCTTATAGCTCTTCTAATTAGTGGAAAAAAATATATAGAAAATATATTACTTTTTTGTCATATACAATTCAAAATTTTTGTGGTGTTTAAATTGTTAATAATATTTTAATCAATATATATTCAAATGCATATTTTACAATAATAT
>JH651227.1:788992-831234 GCA_000260095.1 Tetrahymena borealis
AAAAATAACATATTGGAGAGAGAATAAATTTGTGTTGAAAAGTGAAAGAAAAAAATAATAATATAAAATTTTACAATAAATTAAGAGTTAATGTAATAAGTTATGAGCAATTTCCTAAAGCAGACCCTAAACCACAAGCACCTTGATATCCAATTATAAATATATTAAATTTAAATATTTCATCTAAAAATTGTATCCATATTTCTTTTAAAGTATACATTATAATTAAAATGTATCTAAGTAATAATAATTTAATAAAATTTTAAAAATATGATTATAAAAATAATAAAAAATATAATACCCTTTTTTTTTTACTTTTAGCTTAAAAATAATAAATAAATAAGAATATTAAAATATTTCATTTTTTTCATACTTTTTGCAATTTTGCAGTACTTTTTATGTTTTAACCAAAAAAAACAATTAATAATAATGATAAATCCCGATAGACTAAATAAAATTAATTTTTAAAAGTATTGAGTTACTTTCTTTAGCTTAGAAATAATGTGATGAATTAAGAAAATCAGTGAAAATTTAGAAAAAAACTTTATTGATAGAGATTTAATTTAGGAGAAGTGAATGGAAATAATTTTTAAATATATTTAGAAAATATATTCCTTTTTTATAATATACAATCATAAATTTTTGTGGTGTTTACATTGTTTATAATATTTTCATCAATATATATTTTCCTATAAAATAATATTCATCCATATTTTTAAATCAATAATTTATTTTTTATTTAATTATTTATCTTTCTTTAGTTAATTCAGTATCCTCTATCAAATTTAAATTTTAAAAAAATTAAAATCAATCAATAATATTTGTTAATTTTTACTTTAGCTTATTCTTCACTAATCTCTTTATTTTCATCATTTAAGATTATATAACCTATAAATTGTCTAATCTTTATTTGAAATATTTTTAAAAAAATAATAAAATGGATACTATAAATTACTTTTGGAATTACCCTAAATAAAGAGTTAATGTAGTAAGTTTTGAACAATTTCTTAAAGCAGTCCCTAAGTCACAAGCCACTTGATCTCCAATTCTATTGCTCCTATTATATTTAAACAGTTAAGTCAAAAGTTAACATATAGGAGAGAAAATAAATTTGTGTTGAAAAGTAGAAGAAAATAAAAATAATATAAAATTTTACCATAAATAAAGAGTTAATGTAGTAAGTTATAAGCAATTCGCTAAAGCAGACCCTAAATCACAAGCCCCTTGATATCCAATTTAATTTTTACTATCATATTTAAAGAGATAAGTAAAAAAATAATATTTTGGAGAGAGAATAAATTTGTGTTGAAAAGTAGAAGTAAATAAAAATAATATAAAATTTTACCATAAATTAAGATGTAATATAGTAAGTTATGAGCAATTTCTTAAAGCAGACCCTAAACCACAAGCACCTTGATCTCCAATGCTATTGCACCTATTATATTTAAAGATTTAAGTAAAAAAATAACATTTTAGAGAGAGAATAAATTTGTGTTGAAAAGTAGAAGAAAAAAAGAAAAAAATATACAATTTTACATAAAATTAATATCTAATTTAGTAAGTTATGAGCAATTTCTTAAAGCAGAACCTAAACCACAAGCACCTTAACCTCCAATTCTATTGCTCCTATTATTTTTAAACAGTTAAGTAAAAAGATAATTAATGGAGAGAAAATAAATTTGTGTTGAAAAGTAGAAGAAAATAAAAATAATATAAAATTTTACTCTAAATAAAGAGTTAATGTAGTAAATTATGAGCAATTTCCTAAAGTAGGCCCTAAACCACAAGCCCCTTGATCTCCAATGCTATTGCCCCTATTATATTTAAAGAGTTAAGTAAAAAAATAACATAAAGGAGAGAAAATAAATTTGAAGTTAAATGTGGAAGAATATAAAAATAATATAAAATTTTACTATAAACCAAGAGTTAATGTAGTAAGTTATGAGCAATTTCTTAAAGCAGACCCTAAACCACAAGCACCTTTATCTCCAATTTTATTGCCCCTATTATATTTAAACAGTTAAGTCAAAAGTTAACATATAGGAGAGAAAATAAATTTGTGTTGAAAAGTAGAAAAAAAAAAGAAAAAAATAAAATTTTACTCTAAATAAAGAGCTAATTCAGTAAGTTATGAGCAATTTCCTAAAGTAGACCCTATACCACAAGCCCCTTGATCTCCAATGCTATTGCCCCTATTATATTTAAAGAGTTAAGTAAAAAAATAACATATAGGAGAGAGAATAAATTTGAATTAAAAAGTGGAAGAAAATAATAATAATATAAAATTTTACACTAAGTCAAGAGTTAAAGTAGTAAGTTATGAGCAATTTCTTAAAGCAGACCCTAAACCACAAGCACCTTGATTTCTAATGCTATTGCCCCTATTATATTTAAAGAGTTAAGTAAAAAAATAACATAAAGGAGAGAGAATAAATTTGAAGTTAAATGTGGAAGAATATAAAAATAATATAAAATTTTACTCTAAATAAAGAGTTAATGTAGTAAGTTATGAGCAATTTCTTAAAGCAGACCCTAAACCACAAGCACCTTTATCTCCAATTTTATTGCTCCTATTATATTTAAAGAGTTAAGTAAAAAAATAAAATTTTAAAGAGAGAATAAATTTGTGTTGAAAAGTAGAAGAAAAAAAGAAAAAAATATACAATTTTACATTAAATTAATATCTAATGTAGTAAGTTATGAGCAATTTCTTAAAGCAGATCCTAAACCACAAGCACCTTCATCTCCAAATATATTGTTCCTAATATATTTCAAGAAATTTTCTAAAAGTCAATAAAAAATTATAGCAAAAATTTACCTAAATTCAAGTGTCAATTTATTTGCTAATATCTTTTGTTTAATTAACTTTTAATTGATAAAAAATATAATTTAGTAATACTATTTGAATAATAACGTATTTACATTTTTAAAATAGTCTTCTATCATCTTTAATAGTAGAATATTTTTCTATCGTAATCCAAACAAATTTAAATTAAATGTTCAATATTTGATAAAAATTAATAAAAGAAAATGTGCTGTATTTTATAAATTGGAGTTCAAAATTGAAACTTTCTAACATATACAATATTATGAATTTATGGTTAAAGATTATTCATAACCTCAATTTTAATTTATATTAGTATATATTATAATAAATTAGTAATATGTAAGAATATATTAATAGATATTATAATTTATATCAATTTATTAATAATATTTATGTATATATTCTAATATAATCAGTGATGACTAGAATTCTGGACAAATTATTTTCAAATTTTTATAAAACAAAAAGTGTCCGTTTTAAATATATTTAGAAAATATGGTCCTATTTTGCAATAATATACTATTCAAAATTTTTATGGTGTTTAAATTGTTTATAATATTTTAATCAAGTATATTCAAATGTATATTTTACAATAATATAATTTTCATCCATATTTTTAAATTAATTATTTATTTTTTATCCTATTATCTATCTTTCTTTAGTTAATTCACCATTCTCTATAAAATTTATTTTTTAAAAAACATTAAATTATTCAATAATATTTGTTAATTTTTACTTTAACTTTTTCACAACTAATCTCTTTATTCTCATTATTTAAGATTTAAAAACCTATAAATTACTATATCTTTTTTTTAAAATTTTAAAAATATTAATAGAATGGATACATAAATTAATAATCAAGGCAAAGAAAATAAAAATAGTATAAAAATATACCCTAAATAAAGAGCTAATGTTGTAAGTTTAGAGCAATTTCTTAAAGCAGTCCCTAAACCACAAGCGCCTTGATCTCCAATTCTATTATAGCTTTTATTTTTAAAGAGTTAAGTAAAAAAATAACATATAGGAGAGAGAATAAGTTTATGTTGAAAAGTGGAAGAAAATAAAAATACTAAAGATTTGACCCTAAGTAAAGATCTAATGTAGTAAGTTATGAGCAATTTACTAAAGAAGACCCTAAACCGCAAGCCCCTTCATCTCCTATACTATTACCCCTATTATATTTAATGAGATAAGTAAAAATAATAATATATAGGAGAGAGAATAAATTTGTGTTGAAAAGTAGAAGAAAATAAAAATAATATCAAATTTTACTATAAATAAAGAGTTAATGTAGTAAGTTATGAGCAATTTCCTAAAGCAGACCCTAAACCGCAAGCACCTTCATCTCCAATGAAATTTTCCCTATTATATTTAAAGAGTCAAGTAAAAAAATAACATATAGGAGAGATAATTTGTTGAAAAAAAGAAGAAAATAAATATTATACACTAAATTAAGATTTAATGTAGTAAGTTATGAGCAATTTACTAAAGTAGAACCTAAACCGCAAGCACCTTGATCTCCAATTTTATTACCCCTAAATTTAAAGAGATAAGTAAAAAAAACAATATATAGGAGAGAGAATAGATTTGCGTTGAAAGTTAAGAAAATAAAAATAGTATAAAATTTTACAATAAACCAAGAGTTAAAGTAGTAAGTTTTGAGCAATTTCCTAAAGCAGATCCTAAATCACAAGCACCTTGATCTCCAATTTTATTCAACCTATTATATTTAAAGAGTTTGGTAAAAAAATAACTTATAAGAGAGAGAATAAATTTTTGTTGAAAAGTGAAAGAAAATAAAACTACTATAAAATTTTACCCTAAGTAAAGATCTAATCTAGTAAGTTATGAGCAAATTCCTAAAGAAGATCCTAAACCACAAGATCCTTGATCTCCAATGTTATTTTCCCTATTATATTTAAAGAGTAAAATAAAAAAATAACATCTTGGGGAGAAATAAATTGCTTTAAAAAGTGGAAGAAAATAAAAATATTATAAAATTTTACACTAAATTAAAAGTTAATGTAGTAATTTATGAGAAATTTCCTAAAGCAGAACCTAAACTACAAGCACCTAGATCTCCAATTTTATTACGGCTATTTAATTAAATAGTTAAGTAAAAAAATAACATTAAGAGAGTGTTGAAAAATGGAAGAAAATAAAAATAATATTAAATTTTACCTTAAACAAAGAATTAATGTAGTAAGTTATGAGAAATTTCTTATAGCAGACCCTAAATCATAAGCACCTTGATCTCCAATATCATTATAGCTTTTATTTTTAAGTAAGCTAAGAAGTCAATAATATATTATAGCAAATATTTACCTATATTAAAGGGTCAATTTATTTGCAAAAATATTTTGTTCAATCAACTTTTAATTGATAAATAATATAATTTAGTAATACTATTTGAATAATAAGACTTATTTACATTTTTAAATTAGTTTTCTATCATTTTTTATTGTAGAATATTTTTCTCCCCTTTTCCTTTTGTAACCCTAACAAATTTAAATTAAATGTTAAATATTTGATAAAAATTAATAAAAGTAAATGTGTTGTCTTTTATGAATTGGAGTTCAAAATTGAAACTTTCTAACCAATACAATATAATGAACTTATATTATAAAACAAGGTTGTTAAATTTTGAAATTTGAAAATGAGAAAAATAAATTTTGACCATTTAGTACTCTTTCTGTTTGGGAGGGGGGTTGGTGAGAATTAACGAGGTTTTACTGTATAACTAGCTTGCAACATTCCTAAAAGATATAGTTTAACTATCTTTAAAACAACCAATTAACTTATTTTTCAACTTTTTTAATATCTTCACTAAATTAATAAAGTTAAATATTTGAGAATATTTAATTAAAAGTAATTTTATTTTGATTAATCAATAGAGATTTCTCTAAATTATTGATATATTTTTTAATATTGTTTCAGTATCATCTTCAAATATTTAAGAAGTGAAAATTATAAATAAATAAAATGTTTTTTAATTCATTTTATTATTTGCTGTATTAGATTATAAGTTAAAAATTAATATTAAAAAAGTATAATAAAATAAATAAATGTTAAAACTATGGATAAATTATCAAGTATTTAAGGAACTTCATAGTGTTTCAATAAAACAACAATCATAATTGTTTAATTCATTTATATATATCGTATCAATTTAACAAAGATATTTTGATAGATAAATCAATAATTTGATTCTTCATATTATGCATTCATTCTGACCCTTATATATTATTCAAATAATACCAATAATACTTACCAAAATACTAATCTAAAAAATATTCCATGTTCAAATATAATAAATATTTAAGCTATAATAGAATTAAATTAATACACTTTTACTTACATAAAAAATAAAATAGAAATATTAATAAAATTTGGTAAAATTTTTAAAATAGAATTGTTAAGGATATCAAAGATATATTGTTAAATCAATGATAAATTATTGCTATTTAATATAAGAATTTTTAATCTCCTCTTATAAGTAATTCTTTTATATTGAACTTGTTTAGTGAGGAAAATCCTTCTAAAATTCAACTTAAAATAGCCTTATTTTTAGCTCAAAAAGAATAAAGAAATAAGCCAAAGGTAAATAATAAAATATAATGTATGGTTTCAATGAAAAATAAATTTGTTTTGTAATCAGTGAAAGAAAAATAATTAATAAATGGATAATTAAAAGATGTAATGGGATATTTAATAAATATTTTAGCTTACAGTGGTTATAGCTTAATTTTAATCTTTGATATGCACATAATGTTTCATAGTTAATTTAAAAATCTAAAAGAAAACTGAAGTATAAATAAATCAGAATATAGCTTGCTTTTTATCTAAAGGTGATTTTTAGATAATTAATCATAGTCGATTAATATTAATTAAATTGATTACTTACTGCATTTTATATGTTGGTTTATGAATAATTTTATCCATCTCTTAACTTCCACATATTTATTAAAATTTTTTTAGTTATTTACATAGAAAATTTAAAGATAAATCAGCTGTAATAAGTTACTAATGTGAAAATACTTACTTAAATGCTATCTAATTAAAAAGGAAATTCAAATGTGAGCAGGATTATTCTGATCTAACCACGCACTAATCTAAGATGATTAAGTAAGATAAGTTATTTATATTTCTTAGTCAATTTAAATCAATATTAAGATTATAAATTGGATTTATCTTATAGCGTTATCGACGTCTTTTCATCCCCCAATTAAACATTTAAAAAAAATAGAGTTTAAAATAACTAAAATATTGGCAGAATAAAAGATGAATTAATTGACTTTTGATTTTTTTGATGCAGTACTTTTTTTAATATTTATATTCTGATGAGAGTCCTTATTAGAATTGGTTTCAAATGAAAGTAATGTTAAGGATTTCTTCAATTAGGTTTGCAAATACAGAAGTGGAATAAAAAGTTATTAAATTTGGTAGAAGATGACTGATTATGAATTGAAGAATAGAAATGAATAGGATGGTATAGAGATAAAGTAATTAAGAAGGGAAGAAAATAGACAGTAATACATAGATTAATAAAATGATGCATTGATAGAATACATAAAATAAACAAAATTATTAGAGAAAAGGATTAATTTTACACCTTATATTTCTTCATTGAATCATAAATACAAAACAATGACTTTCATCGTTTCAAATACATCGAAAAATATGATGTAAAAATAATGATAATTAATTTTTAAAAGAAGTATATCAAGATAGAGTGAGTAAAAAACAAGAGAAGAGTAACAAAAAGAAGAGCTATAGTGCAATTAATGTATAAAGGAAATGAGTCAAAAAAATAATACGATTCACGTTACAAGTTCAAATGATCACAACAAGTTAAAGAAGGCTGTGAACAATAGCAATTAAAATAAGTTCACTGCTGAAGAGTTTACTCATGTTGCTGAATAAATATTACACCTTGAGACTACTACCTAGTCTCGCGAGCCTGTTAAATAACCTAGCCAGGCTACAAATATTTTCAATTATTTAAAATTATCTTTCTTGAGCACATAGGAGAGATAAGACTAATTCTTAGTTCTCCTCAGCTCCTCCTTAAAAACTGCTCTATTTATGATTTTGGAGTGGATTCCTTTCCTCGTTCAGCTATATTACATTGGACAAATTGATGATGAATAAAAAACTGGTGGTTTTGGTATGGGTCTAGTCTGGTCTAATTGCTTCGCCGTAGGTCTTTTTGGAGGATTAGGAGTTGGTGTTGAAACCCTCGCTAGTTTTGCTTATGGTGCATAAAAGTAATTCAATTTACTTCCTTTTTAATAAATTCGAATATCAATCTTTTAAATCTTTTGAAAAACAACCCTTTGGACATTTTATTTATATAAGATCAAGAAAGGAAGATTTGGAATAATGTAAGAAGAAACTATCCCCAAATTATAATTTAACTAAGGATGTTAGCCCTTTTCTTATTTAAGGAATTTGATAAAGAAATTGTACTAAAAATTTTTTGGAAATAGAAAGAATGTTATTATTAGCAATCAATCCCTTAAATATATTCAATAAAAGAACTTTTAAAATAATCTTTTTCAATTTATAATTTTGATTTCCTTATCAACCATAATAACAAATTCATCTAATCCATAAATAGATATTTAGTGGTTCCAATCACTTTATTTAATTAAAAGCTTTAATAAATTCTAATGAAACATTTACTTTAATTTTAATAGTAATCTAATTAATGAGTTATTAACTTTGTTTGTTTAATTAATAGATACAAAATGACAGGTGTTATTTTCTAAAGAGGTTTTGCAATTGCTACAACTATCATGATTCCAATTATCTTTTTGATGTGGATGTCTGATGATATTATTACTTATGTCAGTGGTAAGGAAGCTCTTGGAAGATATGCAGCTGATTATTGTCGCTATGGTATTCCTGCTTTCTACTTCAGTGGAATTTACAATATCTTTAAAGGATTCTTAACAGCACAAAACGAATATAGTTTACCTTTAATTACAGTAACAATCACTGCTATTTCTTCCTTCTTCTGGAATTGGTGGTTTATCTCATATTTAGATCTCAGTATTCGTGGTGCTGCTTTTGCTCGTATTATCACTGAGGCTATGAATCTTTCTATTATTTATTACTTGGTTTGCAAAAATAAAATTAATGAACGTTGTTCTATTGCTATCACTAGTCTTGCTTTTAAAGAATGGGGTAATTTCTTGAAATTCGTTATTCCTATTGGAAGTTTACTAACTCTTGAATGGTTCAGTTATGAATTATTTACTTTCTAAGCTTCAAACTTATCTTCAGGTGCTTTCAATGCTCATGTTATTATGAACAATATCAATACAGTTTACTACTAATTCGGTTACGGTGTTTCTATAGCTATTACCACTTATGTAGGAAATGAAATGGGAAATAAATGTATTGAAAAGGCATTGGACTTCTCCAAGCAAGGTATTATGATAGTCTGCACATTCTTGATTGTTACTCAATTACCTTTCACTATGATGAAAGATTCTTTTGTTACTTGGTTCAGTATTGACATTCCTACTTAACAATCTCTTGGAGAGACATTCACTTTATTCCAGATTTGTATGGCCCTTGATGCCATCCTTGCTGGTGTAACTGGTGTTACTAGAGGTATTGGTAAATAAAATTTCGCTGCAGCTTCCTTTATTGTTTCATATTTGATTATTGGTTAAATAATCTCATATGTTCTTGGTTTTGTCTTTGAAATGGGAGTTAATGGAATCTGGTTAGGTATTATGTTTGGTATGATCGTAACCACATCTGCCCAAATATGGATGGCTGGATATTCAGATTGGAATGTTCTCCTATAAATTATCTAAGGTAACCTTGAAAAGGAAGAAAAGCGTAATATGGAATTGATGATGGAAGCCGAAGGCATTTAATAACCTCTTCTTCCCATAAAAGATGGTGATATTTCTTAAGCTGAACTTGAAGCTCTTGCTGCTAAACCTATTTTAATAGAAATGAAAGAAATAAAAAGCCAAAATAACTGATAGATTAAATCAACTGCTAAAAATGTGATCTTTGTTTATAATTATTACATTTTTTGATAAAATAACAAACATTATTTATTTTCTAAAAAATTTTTAAAGTATTTACTGTATCTTAAATTTACTTATGTATCCTAAGTATTGCCTAATTATTTTACTTTTATTCTCTAACTTTGAAATTTTTTTTAACATTCGATAATTATTTATTTTACTCTTTAGTTATAAATATTGGTAGATAGTGCTAATTTCTTTCATTTTAGAGAAAGAAAATTAACAACTTATCAAATAAAAACTAGAAAAATTAAAAATAATACGATTTCAAGTGAATATTTTTAATACAAAATGAATATTCATAAAAAGTACAAATATCTTAATTTTAGAGTGATTATAAATGAAATCCTAAATTTATTTGATTATTAATGATTAATCCAAAGATATAATGACTGATACATTGTTATCATAATATTAAATAGTTTAAGAATGTGATGAATTTTGTGTTTAATAAATATATGTGTAAAAAGAAAATTTAATTACTCAATAACTTGGCTGCTATTTTAAGAGGTATTCTTTCTTCCTATATGTTGATTTGTAAAAGAAAATTGATCATTCTTCTTTTAATATTAATAAATTGAAAGGTAAGCTTCTGAATTGATTAGTAAGAAGGAACCAAGTTTATAAAATAATGAAAATTGGTTAGATTTAGACTCCAATACTTGGAGAGGATTTCAACACTCCTTATTCGGGAAGAGAAAGCTCTGGCAGGGGGTTATATATTGCCCCCACCTTTAATTCTAAGGAAAAAAAATAAAATAATATGAATTAATACATAAATGAATCATTCCATTAGGAAGAGGAATAAAAATAGAGGAATTCAGTATAAAAAATTCTTATAGAATAACCAAGGTAAAGAAGGAATGATTATGTTGGAAGGCCATAGAAGAAATCTTTAAGTGATGATGGAAGTGTTGAAGAATTTAAAATGTAAGTAGATGATAAAAGCAGCGCAAGAGGCAGTTTTGATTAACATTTTAAGGATAAATTTGCATAATCAAAGAACACAGTATTCACTTAGGCAGAGAGTTCGCATGCCTCTAATAACCCTTCATAGATTATGAATACTGATTTTTGGGCTTTATCTTATACGAAATCTTCTGTGAAGAAGAATTACTTTAGAAAAATGATTTTCTAAGCCATTCAAACTGCTCTTTTTCTCCTCTTAGAATGGCTTCCTTTTATAATTTCCTTACATTTTATAGGTACATCTAATAACTCAACTATTACTGGAGGATATGGAATGGGTATAGTTTGGTCTAATTGTTTCATTGAGTTCATTTTTGGAGGTCTTGGGCTTGGCTTATAAATACTTGTTATGCAAGCTATCTAAGAAAACAAGTAAGTTTCTTTAAAATTATTTCAATCAGAAATTTCATTCAAACTTCCAGCTACTGTACTTCAAAATGAATAATTATCTCAAATTACATATCTAAGCTTACAAATAAATAGCAAATTTAGAAATTTAGATTATTATTCTTTTATTTTATCTAATTAAAAATCTAAAATAAATGAATCTATGGATATCTTAAAAATCTACCTTAAAATATTATAATAAATTAGATTGATTGATTTATTTAGCATTTTATTTTTTAAAGAACAAGTATATACCAAAATAAATTGAGTGATGGAGTTAAATAATATTTAATTGATTAAATTATGATATATTTAATAAGAAATAGAATATTATAGTTAAAAGTTTATAACTAATTTATTATTATCTATCATATCTAGGGCAACAACAGCAATGAATCTCTTTAAAAAAGGCATAGTTATAGTAACAGTTTCTATGATACCAATAATCATTTTAATGTTCTTATCAGGACTTATTATTGAAGGAATTAGCGGAAATAAGTAACTTGGCAATTACACCTACTAATATTGCACATATGGTTTACCTGCATTCTACTTTAATGGAATTTATAATATCCTTAAAGGATTTTTCAGAGCTAAAAAACAGGGTATGTTACCTTTTATTTCTATTACATTCTCAGCTGTGACTTCTATCTTTTGGAACTGGTTATTTATATTCCATTCTGATTTGGAATCTGAAGTTATTGGAGCAGCTTTAGCAAGAGATGTTACTGAAGCAGTTAATGTTTTTATTCTCTTTGGTATCCTCTACTTAAAAAACTAAAAGGATGAAAAATTTTCTTTAAAATTCACAAAATTAGCATTTAAAGGATGGACCGAATTGACTAAATTTTGTCTTCCTATCGGAGGGTTGCTATTTTTAGAATGGTTTGGCTATGAGCTATTTACATTTCAGGCAACTCACTTATCAGACAGTGAATTCAGTGCACATATAATCTTAAATATCTTTAACATTGTTTATTATTAAGTTGCATTTGGAATAGCAATTGCTATTACAAGTTAAGTCAACTAAGAAATGGCTGTATCTGATTTAATTTCTTCTTTAAAATACTCAAAAATTGGAATAGGTATCATTTTTGGATATATTTTTGTGACTATTCTGCCCATGTCTTTTCTTGGCGATTCTTTCTCCTAAACATTCACAAATGATCCTTAAACCTAATAATCAATTTAAGATAGCTATGGATTATTTTTGACTTGCCTAGTTATGGATGCTATTTTAGCTGGTATTGTTGGAATTACTAGAGGCATTGGTAAGCAAAAGGTTGCAGCTGTGGTATTCATTTTATCATTTTTAGTACTTGGATAAATCTTAGCATCTATTTTCTCTTATTTGCTTGATGGTGGTCTTGTTGGTATCTGGCTTTCTATCCTTGCAGCTATTTTTATAGCAAACTTTTCATAGGTTATTTGGACTGGATTCACTGATTGGGAAAAATCCTTGATAGAACTACAGAGTTTTAGATAAAAAGAAGAAAAAGAGAGAAAGAAAATGATGTATAATAGAGTAAAATCTCGTGATTCTTTGATTTAATACGAAGACGGCATTGAATCTGATGAAGACATTGAACATTAATCTGAGAAATCTCAAATATAAACTCCAGTTCATTAAATGTAGAACGATAAGTATGATATCACTTAAGTTATCGTTGAAAAAGAAGAAAATAATAGCACAATTAATGCTAATAATAATACATTTTTAATGAAGTTGTAGAGTAAAAATAGTAATAATAATATTAATAACAATTTAGATAATGAATCTTCTATTTTCTAGTAATAAAACGCTATTAATTCATCAGAAACCCATAAAATACCTGAAGATAGTTTAGAATAAAATCCAGATTAATCAAATTAATATAATATCTAAGAGGTCTCTGAGGATTCTAAAATAAAAATATGAAACTAATTAAATTTAATTTACTAAATCAATCAATAAATAAATACAATAATAAACAAAATAAATTAAAAAATAAATAAATAACAAAATAAATAATTATTTATAATTTTCTGTATATAAAATTTTATAAAATTCTTTTAAAATAAATTGAATATTTATTCTTGATATCTATTATATCCTCATTTCTTTTTAATCCTAAATGTATTCTTATCTTCTAATGATTATAATTATTGTGTAACAATTATTTGAGGATTTACTTGGATTAACTTACATTAGAAATAATTTAAATATAAACCTGTATTTTAAATTCTATAGTATTAATATCATTATTAGGAATAAATTATAATAAATCTTAAAATAATTTATAATTTAAATTTGAGCGATAGATCAATAATTCTTCTTGTTTTACAGATTTAAAGATAGATCTAATCAAAAGTAATGAATTAATCTAAGATTTATGGATATGCAATAAAAAGGATATTTGTCTAGCAAGATTGATTTATCATAAAGATTTACAATATAAGGCAAACAATTAGTTAGTACTTTTATTAACTTTGAATATTTTTGATCGATTATTCAATTCTTTAATAAAATTTGCATACATATATTTATTACAATATATATAAAATAGATTTAATAATATGTCTTAGTAACCATAAGAAGAAAGAATTTATCATGGCTCTCTTGAAGAATAGGAGAGATAGAGGTTGATTGAGGAGGAAAGAACCAAATAAGAAAAAAAAGCTTAGAGTAGTTCTTCCACTACTCAAGATTCTTCATAATAAAAGAGTTTAGGTGGTGGCTAATAAAAGTAGTTAAAATCGTTAGCAGACAAAGATAAAGTTAGTAATCCTTAAGTAGAAGTATTAGAATTGAGCGAGCACGCTTTAGAAGAGAAAAAGAGACATGACGAGAATATGAGAAAATTAGAATTGCAAAAGAAGGCCACATAAATGATAGTTCCAACATTAGATAAAGAAGTAAAGCTTCGTTTGAGATAATTAGGTTAGCCAATCTGTTATTTTGGTGAAAACTAAGCTGATAGAAGAGAGCGTTTAAAGAAAGTTTAGGCTGAATATATAATGGAACATGGTGATTTACCTTAATTTATAAAATTGGAAGAAAAATCTAAACAAAATGAAGAAAACGAGCATTTCTACTATCCTGGTCCAAAGGAACTAAAAGAAATAAGAGAAGAATTGGCAACTTTTTCTTTACTTAGAGCTTCACATAGGGTTTATAAATCAAAAGTAGGGAGAATGGAAGAAGATCCTTTAGTTGAAGAAAAGAAATAAATTAGTTCTCTTAACAGAGCAATGAAATTTGATGTATGTGTAAGTTAATTTGCTGATACAAGTATTGTATTAAGAGGTGCTTTTTCTCCTGATTGCGATTTATTGGCAACCGCAGGTGGTTCTGGTATTTCTAAGATATGGAATATCCCTTCCTCTGATTTAAAATGCAGATTAGAAGGACATCTCAGTAAAGTTCATGATATTGTTTGGAATCCAGAAACAAGTAGCATGAATCCAAATTCTTATGGCCACTTAGCCACAGGTTCAAGCGATACTAATATTCGTTTATGGACAATGGATCCAAATACAGAATTATAAAAATCTATAGTTCTATAAGGTCATGAGGATAGAGTTAATAGATTGAGCTTTCATCAAACAGGAAAATATCTCTTTTCCACTTCTCATGATATGACATGGCGTTTTTGGGATATTGAAAAATAAAAGGAAATTTATGTTTAAACAGGACATACAAAGGGAGTATATGCTAATGCACTACATCCTGATGGATCTCTCTTATTCACAGGAGATCTCTCTGGTTTTGGAATGATTTGGGATTTGAGAACAGGGAAAGGTATACTTCCCTTCTCTGGTTATCATGTAAAAGGTATTCTTGCTGCTGATTTCTCAGAAAATGGGTTCTAGTTTGTAACTGGTAGTGAAGACAATACATTAAGAGTATTTGATATTAGAAGAAGGGCTTGCATGCATACTCTCCCAGGTCATCTTAAACTTATTAGTGATGTTAAATTCTAGAAAAACGGTAGCAATTACTTCACTTCTGTTAGTTATGATAATACTCTCAAGCTATGGAATGCTAAAGATTTCTCACTAGCTAAAACTTATAAATCTCACGAATCTAAAATTACATCTGTTACTCTTGATTACTCTCAAAAATATTTTGCCACTACTTCACTTGATAGAAAGTGGATGTTATGGGAATATAAAGATTTTTGATCATTTATTTATTTCTATTCTATATAGATTTTATTTGGTGTATATTAGCATTTTAATAATTTCTATATCATTCTTCATATTAGGATTGTTTCAAATGCACTAATTTTAATATTTTAGTTTTAATTATTAAGTTATTTTTTATTTGATATTTTCATTTTTTATTACAAGCATTATTACTTTATGAAACTCTGTTATGAATAAAGAAATAGAAAAATTTGAATAATTTTTAAAAAAAATATATAAATACTACTTACTTATCGTGAAATAAAGAGAATATTACCTTATAGATAATTAATTCTCTTCTAATTTAAAAAATAGTATTGTTTGTTGATTATTTTACAAATTTCATTTATAGGACCCCCTTTATTTTTATATTAAGGTACTTTTTTCTTTCTCACAAAAATATTAATTAAAATTTTGAAGGGTTTTTATAATAATTAACTTAATAAAAAAAAATAATATAAAAATAAAACAAAAATAAAATGGATTTATCTAAAGAAAATAAATTTATAAAAATTAAGAACTTTTCTTGTAGCTAGTTAAGTGAATACCTATAATCATTTAACAAGTCTAAGATACAAATTAATATTAATCACATAAAGGGTTAAGAAAATCCTTATCTTTCAGCCATTGAAATTTCATTAGGCAATCTAATACACTTGTAAGAATTAGAGATTTTTGTAAAAAAAAATTGTATCCTATTTGAAACTGGATATATATCCATCTCTAATGCTATCAAAAAATTATCTAATCTTACTAAATTAAGTATTTAAATTGATCAGCTATGCTTCCTTGAAGATTCAGGGTTAACAGCCTTAACAAATGCTATATAAACTTTATCTGAATTAAGGGAGTTGGAATTAGAAATAGGAATTCATAACTACTTCAGTTCCTCTTCTATAAAATAATTTATATGTTCGATTTAAGGACTTAGAAATTTAATTAAGTTTAAATTATAAACCTTAGATATACCATCGTCACTTTAATTAGAGAATATATCTGTATGGAGTGATTTGTATCGTTTACAGTAACTAGAATCATTAGAATTAGCATTAAATTTCTTTAACTTTGGTGATTAAGATTTATTAGAGCTTTTTGATCAGATAACTCAGTTAAAGAATCTTTAGAGTCTAAATATTTATTCGCATGATAATGATTCAGGTTCTTTTTGGATAGATAAGTTCATTTATTCTTTAGGTTAACTTTAAAAATTAAAGATACTCATAATTAATTTTGAAGGAAAATAAGTAAAATTAAGTAATTCTTAAATAAATTAATTATACTCTAACATAAGTGATTTAAAGTTTTTAGAGTAATTAGATCTTACTACTATAGAAGATTAATTGATTATTTAAGATTTTGAGCAATACCTAAAATTTATAGGATCTTTAAAGAATCTAACAACATTAACTTTAGATTGTAACTTTAACTCTCTTTCAAAAAAAATGAATTAATTAACTATAGGGGAAAATTTGAAGCAACTTTCTAAAGTAAAAGAACTACATTTAATTTTAGGTGATATCTAATTCCGATTTTACGATGAATTTATTGTTGAGTTATCTGACGCCATAAAAAATATGAACGATCTTAATAGTTTAACTCTTAGTCTGATCAGTTACATCAGCGAAGTAGGATATATAAAGTTAGGAGAATCATTTTTAAGTTTAAACAAACTTGAGAGAATGAAAATAATATTTCAAGATCATGAAAAAGAGATAGATAGATCTTTAATATTGCATAATATCCGATATCTTACATCATTAAAAAAATTAATTGTGTTAATAAAGGAAACATCAGAATATTTTGACTGTTCACTGTTATTTGACTCTATTTAATATTTAATTAATTTAGAGGTTCTTTTTATAAAATAAGGTAAAGCTTTTTAGGGTGAGTCTAACGGGTTAACAAATATTAGCATTCTAAGCTCCTCCTTAAAAAAATTAACTAACCTAACAAATCTATTGTTAAATGTATAAAGGGTAAATATTGATAATTAATAATCAATATAATAATTCAATGAAGCGATTGGAAGTTTAAAGAATTTAGAGCAATTAAAAATTTGTTTTTTTACTGGTTATGAAGAATAATAAGAATTTGAAATAGTTAATTGCTTGAAAGATTTAGAAAACCTAAAAACTTTAGAAATGTATATTGAATTGGGAGATCATTTTTAACTTGATAGTCTTACAAATTCTATGACAAATCTAAAAAGTTTAGAAACCTTATTAATTAACATTACACAAACAATATCCCCTTTAGTTCTAATGTATTTTATAGAAGCTTTGGAATAGTGTTAAAATTTAAAACATCTAGATTTGTAAATTAATCTTATGATAAATAAATAAATACATTCTCATATATTCGGTATAGTTTGCTCATTAATTTAGCATTTACAAGTACTCAAAATTAATAACTAAAATTAAGATGGTTCAAGTCAAGATCTTTTATTGTTTTTATTTGAAGGAATAAAACGTTTAAAAAATCTAAATAAATTGGAATTTATTTGCAATTAAGGTGAGATAAATGATCTTGTGATTGAAAAGTTAGGATTGGCTCTAGAAAATTTACAAAAATTGAGAGTACTTAAGATAGAGTTATTAGGTAGATCTGAGATTACTCAAAAGGGAGAGAGATTGTTATCATAAAAAATAAATTAGCTTAAAGAGCTGAAAATATTAAAATTATAAATAAGATGTAGATGCGAGGAAATGATAGGAGATTAAATATTAAATATTTCTTTAGGTTTAGATAAATTAAATAAAATCTGCATTAAATAAAAATAACAAAGCTTTTAAAAAAATAATGAAATAACTGATAGCTAGATAAATTAAAGTGTAGATGAAGAATTAATGGATATGAAAAATAATGAACTAAATGAAGAGATTTAATATGAATTTAGCAGCAGTTAAGTGACAAAAATTAAATTAGATTTTGAGATAGAGCAGAAGAAATCTCATTTTTTAGCAAAATTAAACAATTATTTTTCTTAAATCAATAATTTAAAGTATTTAAATAGTTTAGAGCTAAGCATTAATTCAACTATATAAAATTTAGAGCCTTTAAAACTAAATGGGTTAAACAGTTTCTCTAACTTAAAAAAACTGAATTACTTAAAATTAGATATTACAGATGTATTTCTAGAAATAAGTGCCATTTAATAAATAAAGGAAGGATTTAAAGATTTATTAAATCTAGAATTTATTTATTTATCTTTTAAAAATTCTTTTAATTATGACTATCTCCTAATGGAGGGAATTTCCTATCTAAAAAATCTTAATACTTTAGTTATAGATATGTGTTTGTCTGATAAAGCCGCAGTTTGCCTTCAAAATTCTTTACAAACTTATTAAAAATTAAAAAAATGCTATCTGTAAATCATAGAAAATGGTGATTTTAGCTAAGAAGGAATAATGTCTATCGAAAATGGATTATACAAACTTCAAGATTTAGCTGAATTGTTTTTGATATTGTGTAATTTAAATATTAGTGCATAGTCAAATAATTTACCTTAATTAGGAAAGTTCTTAGATAACAAAAAAAAATTAGATAGACTTAAATTTATGATAGAAAAGAATAATTATTGTAACTCATTTGGAGCAATTGAAGTAATTAAATCAATAGGATAACTTGAAAATTTAGCGAATTTAAAAATAGTTATAAAGGAGAACAATAACATTAATTCAGAACATGTTAGTGAATTCTTAGAATCTTTGAGCTATTTAAAGAATTTAAAAGAAGTATTAATATTAATTCATTAATAAGATAACTAACTACTTTTAAAAAGTAAATTTGCCATCCTTTTTAATAGAGTCTCATCCTAAGAAGATGTAATAAAATTTGTATTTGATAAAAATTATATTAAATTTAAGTTTTTAGACTATAATATAACTATTAAATCTGAATCTCAAGACCAATTTTAAATTGTTGATATTAATTTTTTCTAAACTCTTAAAAATACCATCTCAATTTACTTGATAGTAAAATAGGATTTCACCAGTAGCTAATCAGAATTCTTTAAAACATTAGCTAAATTTAATTTTACTTAGATAAATATTAGATTTGATTCGATACTAAATAAAACAGCTTATTAATAATTTTGTAATGTAATTTATTCCTGGTAAAATGCATACGTTTTAAAAATTTATTTTGAACTTTAAGCATTTATTGAGCAGAATAATAACCAACTAGATTTAATTTCAGAGAGCATTTGTGAATTAAAATCGCTCTTTACATTAAAATTAGCTGCTTTCAATAGTAAACCAGAGCTAAAAGAATACTTAAGTGCAATAAATTGTTTGTCGAAATTATAATAATTAAATGAAGTGTCCATTAATAGCACAAACGAGAGTATTAATAAAGAAATTTTGCCTATAATAAAAAAGAAATTAAATAAGCTAGTTAATTTAGATGATAAGGTTGAAATAGATTATTATTGGTGATACAATAATATAAATATTAAAAATAGTATGATTGATTCTATTTATTTTTTATCAATATTTTCTTATTTTTTTATAATATTAGCTCATTTTTTCTTTATAAATTAGTATTTATTTATGATATTTATTATTTTGGAATAAAATTATTTTTTTTTACTTTTTATTAAATTTATGTTAATGTATGATAAGTTATCCTTAAAATATCTCCCTCAACATAGAATTAAATATAAAGCTTTATACTGTAAGTTCTCATATAATAACACCCCTCCCTCCCTCTCCCCCACAAACTTTTAGTATTTTTTTGTTTTGGAATATTACCTACCTGCTAAATTTTATTTAACTACTGCTTGGGAAACTAAACTTAAGGTAAATAAAAATAAATTAACAAAAGATATGAATGCTATTTATGTTATATATTGTATATAATATATGTTAATAATAAGTATTAATATTAAAAAAAAGCTTTTATCGATGCTATTGTAAAATATTAAATAAAAATTGAACAAGGTTATTCTAAATAACAGATATAAATAAATACTTATTTTATAAAGGCTTATTAACAAATTAATATTTATCCTGTGTCATCTATCATATATAACTAATCAAACTTTAATTATTTTTATTTCATCATTAGTTAATTTTTACGAATCTTTTGCATTTCATTAGTTTTAATTTAAGGAGAAGTATACTCGAAATCCTTTATTAATATAATTTATAAATTGATTTACTTCAATAAATTTGATTTTAAAAGTAGAGAAAAATAATAATAATACTATAAATCTATAGTTAATGTTCTAAGATATTAGCATTTTCTTAATCCAAACCCTAAATCATAGGCACCCTAACCGCTAATCCAATTTCCACTTTTTAATTAAAGAGTTTTGTATAAAAAACTAAATTGCATATAAAAAGTTGAAAGAGAGAATATGATATTAAATTTTACTTTAAGATGAGAATCAATGTAGTAAGCCTTGAGCATTTCCCTAACCCAGACCCTAAATCTCTAGTACCCTTATCACTGAAACAATTTGAACTTTTATGTTTAATGAGTATAGTAAAAAGATAAATTTGAATTAAATTTAGAAAGAAACTAAGATTATACAATAAATACAAATTTAATGTAGTAAGTTTCGAGCAATTTCCTAATCCTGATCCTAAACCACTAACTCCGATATCCCCAATATAATTGTTTCTTATATATTAAAAAGCTATGTTAAGAATAAGAAAGTTGAGAGATAAATTTGAAAAATAAAGAAGAATAATTTAGTTAATTTAAAGAATACTATAAGTCTAAAAATAATGTCGTAAGTTATTAGCAGCTTCCTAATCCTGTTCCTAAAGTACAAGCTCCCTCATCTCCAATGCTATTTTAGCTATTTCATTTAAGAATTAAGTAAAAATAACATAATTAATATGATAATAATGAAAAAAAGTAGTAAGTAGATAATATAAATAATAAAAGGTAGTACTATAAATTAAGATTAATTATAGTAAGCATTTAACACTTTCCTAATCCAGATCCTAAACCAATTGCTCCCTCATTTTTAATTGTATTTGCACTTTTAATTAAAAGATTTTTGTAAAAAAAAATAATTTTAAAACATAATTTGGAAAGTAATATTGATAATATAAAGTAGCACTATAAATCAAGAGCTAATGTTGTGAGTTTAGAGCAAAATCCTAGCCCTTATCCTATAAGTATGGCCCCATTTTCTCCAACAGAATTTTTTCTTTTATATTTGAAAAATTTGAAAAAATAATAAAATATATAGAAATGTTGGAGAAGAAAAAAGAATACTATAAATCAAGATTTAGAGTAGTAAGTTACTAGCTACTTTCTGATCCATAACCCAAACCAAAATCAGCTTAATCTTTAATGTTATTATACCTTTAAAAATTAAAAAATCAAGTAAAAAGTAATTGCATTGAAGCAATAAATTGTTAAAAAAAAGTAAAAGAAGAAATACTAAAATTAAAGATTTAGTGTAGTAAGTTAGGAGGAATTTTTTAACCCACATCCTAAAGCTAAAGCACCTTCGTCTCCAATGTTATTAAACCTTTTATTATTAAGAGTAAAAAATTATTTTGTAATAATAAAGAATGAGAAAGATGTTAAAAATATTACTATAAATCAATAATTAAGGTAGTAAGTTATAAACATTTGCCTAATCCTTATCCTAAACCACAAGCTCCCTCATCTCCAATGAAATTTCCACTTTATATTAAAATATTTATTAATGAAAATGCAAAATAAATATGAAAAGATTGGAGTAAAATAAAATCATACTGTAGATCAAGATATAATGTAGTCAGTTAAGAGCAACTTCCAAGTCCAGTTCCTAAACTACAAGCACCCAAATCTCTGATGCTATTATTACTTTATTTGTAAATATGATTAAAGAATAACAAATAGATGAAAAAATTTGTATTTTAAAGTAATAGAAATTATCAAATTTTACTCTAAGTAGAGAGTTATTTTATTAAGTTAAGAACAATTTTCTAATCCAGACCCTAAACCACAAGCTCCATAATCTTCAATATTAACTCCCCTTTTATATTTAAAGAATTTAAATAATTAGGAAATTGAGAGATATTTTAAGAAAGGATAATATTAGAAAATTATTAGACTTATTTACTTATAAATTAAAGTCTTCTAATCTTTAAGATATTTTTGCTCTATTTACTTTTAATATGAAAAATAAAATAATTTTAATGTCAATTAATAATAGTATGATTTTACATTCTCAACAAATTTATTTATCATTTTTTATAACAGAATATTTTTCCTCCTTTTATATTTTTCTAACAAATCTTATGTTGATCTTTTAATAAACAAATAAGTAGGAAATTAATGTACTTTGGCCAAGATACAGACAAATAAAAATTTCAGATGAATATCTCAATTTTCAATAAAAATGTTAAATAAATTTTTTATAAAAAGTTTACTTCCCTTTGAAATCTAATTAATCCATAAATCAACTCGACAAAATGATTAAAAATGATTTAATTTTAAATAATTTAAATAATTATTTTACTTTGAAAAATATGTTTTTAAAATTTTACTTAATTAAATTATAGAATAAAATCATACAAATTGACATTAATTACATATTTTTTTAATTATTATTCATAGATTTATCAATGTGTTATTTTTTTCAAATAAAATTTCTGTCAGTCACTCTTAATATAATTTTAAGCTATCTTCACCAATTTTTTGATTCTCTTAAGATTTTTTTAAAGTATGCTTACATTTTGTAAATGATTGATACTTTTATTAAAATTAAGTTAATTTAAATCTTCATCAAAAAATAAAAAAAGAATTTTATTTGTAATGAAAAGTAGAAGAAAATTAAAATAACAAAAATTTTACGATAACTTAAGATTTAATATAGTAAGTTAGGAACAATTTCTTAACCCAGAAGCTAAACTACAGGCTCCCTAATATCTCATCTTGTTTTCACTTGTATATTTGAAGTTTGAAATAAAATATACCATAATAGAGAGAATAAATTAGTAAAGAAAGGTAGAAAAAAGAAACTATACCATAATTATAGAGTTAATGTAGTAAGTTATAGGCAGTTTCCTAATGCAGATCCTAATCCTAAAGCACCTACATCTTCTATTCTATTTTCACTTAAGATATAAAGAGTAACATGAGAGAAAAATATAAAATGAGAAGTGAAATTAGTAACGAAAAGTAGAAGAAGAAGAAGAAAAAGAATATAAAGTTCTACAATAATTAAAGTGATAACGTAGAAAGTTATGAACAAATACTTAATTCTGTTATTAAACCACAAGCACCTTAATTCCCTATACTATTTACACTTTTATATTTAGAGTTATTATAAATTAATAAAATACTGAGAAGAGATTTGTAAAGAAAAATGAAAGAAATAAAAATCATATAAAATTTTACGATAGATCTAGAATTAACTTAGTTAGTTATGAGCAACTTCCTAATCCAGATCCTAATCCACAGGCACCAATATCTTTAATTTTATTTCCACTGTTTTATTTAAAAAGTTATATAAGTAAAAGCTAACAAAATTAATTTATAAAGAATGAAAAGTAGAAGAATATAAAAATAATAAATGAGTTTACTATAATTCTAGAGTTAATATAGTAAGTTATGAGCATTTTCCTAATCCAGAACCTAATCCGCAAGCTCCATTATGTTTAATACTATTATGACTTTATATTTAAAGAGTAAAAATAGTAAATAAAGAGAATAAATTAGTTATGAAAGGAGAAGAAAATAATATATGATATTACCATATTGAGAGAGTTAATGTAGTAAGTTTTGAGCAATTTCCTAATCCAGACCCTAAACCACAAGCACCTTAATATTCTATGCTATTATTACTTTTATATTTAAAGATTTAAATAATAAATAACAAAATTAAGATGAGCAAAAGAACATAAAAATAATGTAATTTTACGATAGTTATAGAGCTAATGTAGTAAGCTTTGAACAAATTCCTAATCCAGTCCCTAAACTAATAGCACCTTAATCTTATATGCCGTTTCCACTTTATATTTAATGAGTTAAATAAGCAAAGATTAACAAAATTTTGTAAATAAATTGGAATGAAAAGTGGAAGAAACTATAAACAAAATAATTTTTTTACTATAATCCAAGAGTTAAGGAAGTAAGTTATGAAAAATGTCCTAATGCAGATCCTAAGGCACAAGCACCTTAATCTTCAATTTTATTTCCACTTTTATATTTAATGAGTTAATTAATTTAAAATAGTAAAATAAAGAGAATGAATTTTTAATGAAAAGTGAGGAATATAAAATTTACTAAAATTCAAGAATTAAAGTGCTTAGTTAAGAGCAATTTTCTAATCCAGATACCAACCCACAAGCGCCCTACTATCTAATACTATTGTAACTATTATATTTAAAGAGTTAAGGAAAAAATAACAAAATTCAGAGAATCAATTTGTAATGAAATAAAGAAGAAAATAATATAAAATTTTACGATAATTCAAGAGTTAATGTTGTTAGCAAGGAGCAATTTCTTAATCCAGACCCTAAACCACAAGCACCCTAATCCCCTATGCTATTATATCTTTTATAGTTAAAGTATTAAGTAAAAGATAGTAAGAGAGAGTAAATTTCCAAATAAATGCAGAAGAAAATAAAAATGATCTAAAATTTTACGTTAGTGAAAGAGTTAATGTAGTAAGTTAAATACAATTTTCTAATGCAGATCCTAATCTACAAGCACCCTAATCTTCAATTATGCCTTCACTTCTATTTAAAGGGTAATTTATTAATTAATTAACAATTAATAATATTTGAGATAGTTTATCATATGAAAGATTAAGAGTATGGTAATTTATTACCTAAAACTAAGTGTCTTATTATCATCTTAGTATTTTTGTTGGATCAACTTTTATTTAGATAATAATATAATTTTTAGTAATAATTTTAATAACAGGCTATTTACATCTTAAAAATACTCTTCTAACATTTATTTTAACTTTCTATTTTTCTACTTTATAATATTCCTGACAAAAATAATTTAAAGAAATTAATAATTGATAATTTTAATTAAATGAAGTTTATAATTTTAATAAGGATAACAATTAATTAATTCAAAAACATCAGAAATCATATGCATGATCTTGACTATTTTTTAAGTCTTGAAAGATAGCAAGCACTATTTTATGGCAAAAACACTTACTTACTTACAATGAACAAAATATTCATTTATTTTACTATTTTTATATCAAATAAATATAAATTACTAAAATAAATTTAATTCATCAAACAAATAAAATAAATAAAATGGATTATTAATAATTTTTAATTTTAAAAATATTTTAGCTTCATTGAGAATAAAATAATATCTTTTATAGGCTTAAACAAATAAAATGATGTTTTGGCTTAATCTATTCATTTTAAAGTCAAAATAAGTGTTAGCATTTATTTTATTGCAATTGAAATATATACATTAATTATTCATTTCAATTTATTAGATTATATTAACAGTTATCTAATTGTAAAATTAAACAAATATCTTGGTACTTTAATTTTGAATTATCTAATAAATTTCTTGAGGGGGTAAATAATAGATAGAAAATAGGTTAGATCTAAGTTAATTATTCTTAATTCAAATTTTATTGCAGTATGTGGCTATTAGATTAGATTTCATAACCAACCCCTTATATATTTAATTAATATAAAGTAATTAAAATAAGAGGTGAATAATTAATTGCTATCTAAAACCCAATCCATCAAATAGCCAATCAATCTATTTTTTTCTCTTCTCAAAATTGTAAGCAGTGATAGAGTGGTAGGTTTATTATAATTTGCATGTATGATGATTATTGCTTAATTCTCTTTAACATTAAGCTTTATATTTTGATAAGAGATTTCAATCATCTTCTTAATGTACCTTTGTCTTTAAAAGATAGTCCTTCAATAATCTTACAGTAAATAATTATTAATTATATTTTTAATAAATACTTCCAAAAAAAATAGTGATTTAATTAAACTGTAAATATTTAGGTTCTAAAGATGACTAAAAATAAATAATCCTCAACTCTTGCACAACACTCTAGAGAAGTAAACTCAAAAGAGTAGAAAGAAAAAGCTGCTAATGCTGATTATCATTTAGATCATACACTTTAAGAGTTTGAAAGCTATTTTTAAAAAGCCGGTTTTACATTATCTTAATGCAAAAAGTAGAAGTTAGTAAACTTGACAAAAGAAGAAGGATTTAAGAGCAAAATATAAAAAATATTAGCAAAATATAATCCAAATAATTAAAAAGATTAGAATTTGAAACTTTTAGGAGGAGGGCTTTGTTAAAGTAAATCTAAAAACATATCTATAAAGGAATTAGTTTGTGAAGATTTTAAGAATCTTTAGTAAATTGATGCCAAAGATGCAGAATTAGAAAAGGGATTCAAAAGTAATTTTGATACCTTAATTTAAGATAATTAGCATAAGAATAGAGTTCTTACTGACACTGACCATGGTGAAGAGATTGTTCATATCTTAGAAAGATGTCTGAATAGATACAAGGAATTCATTCCTATTAACAATAATGCTTACAGAAGTTATGTCTTAGAAGTCTTTGACCTTATTTTATAGTATATTATAAATGGCGCTTTTATAATTTATAAAGAATAGTAACATTCTATTGGGAAAAAAATGAGTCTCTTCTTAGAACACATGAAAGAAAATATTAAATTGCATTAATGTCAAGACTTAGAATTCCTCTATTCATTTTTATATGACCTTAATGAGTAAGATTTTTACACAGACCATTACAATGTTGAAAAACTATAAGTGGTTGTTAAGTTTGTATCCGTTATGATCAAAAATGGGGTCTCTATTAGAACTCCACTTTCAAATGATAACTCATTGTTAAATTCATTTTAACAGTCTAAGGAATTAATCGAAAAGATAAAAGCCTATGCTGAGGATAAAGAAGAGAACAAAGAATCCGTTTGGCATGTTGTGGATAGAGCAAATGAGAAAATTAGATCCTTAACTAAAGATATTATGATAAGATAACTTACTGGATTATGGGCTCAGAGAATAGAAAAATTTGGGTAAACTCAAGGTAGTCAAATTGAGGATGAATTGATGTTTTATATAGAAAAGTTCATAGATTTCACTGAGTAATAGAGCTCTAGCTATTTGATTTTATATATCTTGATATAAATCAACTATCTTTTAGAGAAGGGAGGCTTAAGCAATTTACAAAGCTAAGAATCTTAATAGTTCATTTAAAAATTAAATCAGAATCTGTTGTCTAATAAATTAAAGGTTAATTAATTTGTAAGAATTTTACAATAGAAATCATCGAAATAATCAACTGCTGATAATTTCTTCTAATTCTTTTCTTTTACTGTTAAAGATACTACTTACAGATTTTTATCAAACCAAATATTGCTTAAGTATTTTGCAGTTTTAAGCAATTAAATTGATTCTTCCGAATCAGAAAAAGAAGATATCTGGATTCATCTTATCTACTCCTATGCTACTGAAAAGAATGAATCAGTTAAGGTCATTTTCTAAAGCAACTAAAACTTTATTGATTCTTTAAATAATTAGATTCAATAAAATCCATCTTATATTGCCTAAAAAGTAGTGTTATATTAATAAGAGAGAAAGAATGAATTCAAAAGTAACAAGATAAGCGAGTAGGAGTTTGCAGAATAAGAGGATTCTATAAAAGATGAATCAGATTTTCTTGAAAAGATTTCACTTAAGCTGATTGAAAAGTGGGAACTTGATGCAAAATAAAGATTAGACAAAGACATTTCTCTTAAAGATGATGTTCTTTTGGAAGTGTAGGATCTTTATATTGATTAGAATCTTACTTATCTTAGTGGTAATGACATTTTCTACATAAACCCAGAAGAAGATGAAGATAAAGATCTTTAGCTTTTCAAAATTCAAACTAATAAAAATGCAATTGATCTTATCCTTGAGAGTTTTTTAGTTCCAAATGACTCTTAATAATCACAATGTTAGACTGAATAAGAATAAGATTTAAGAAAGAATTGTAAGATTTTAGCTATTTTGGCAGAAGGGGGTACTGGAAAATCAATGCTTATTAAAAAAATAGAAACAGTTCTCATGAAAGAAAAAAACTCAACTCTCTAAAAGTTGCAAAAAGAAATAAATTTTATACCATTTTTGATCAAATGTAATAACTTAGATCCTTAAAATCCTTCAATTGAGGATTATTTGAAGTCTCATAATTTAAATAGCCAATAAATTGAATAATTAAAAAAATTAAATAAGAATAAATTAATCCTCCTAGATGGTTATGACGAATACACTGGAGACTACTTTAGAGTTTACTCGAAGTTAAAATTGGATTAGTGGAAGAACACATTAGTTATTATTTCATCTAGAATGGAAAAGCTCACTGAAAGTGAAGCACGTGTATACTTCAGTATTGATGACGAAAATGATAAGAGAGACGAAACCTCTTATTCGATAGTTTAATTGAAAGAATTCTAAAGAAAAGATATTGATGAGTACTGCAAAAGATTCTTTTCAAAATAGAGAACCAATTAATAAAACGAATTAGACTAAGTCTAATATTAACAAGATTTGTAAATTATGCAAGAATGTATGAATAACAAACAACTTGAGTCTCTTCTTTTCTTACCTATTAACCTTTATCTGTTTTCTAGAATGATAATCACGAAGGATAAATAAGAATTGAGAGAATTGATCAATAACATTTCTGATTAAATTTAAATCCAAGAAATATTTTTCAAAGAATAGTTTAGCAGAGAAGCAAAAGATTTCTTAAACTAAATTCAAGCTAGTTAATCTGATAAAGCTCTCACAAATGAAATCATTACTACTTATTTTGTATATTTCTAGTAAGTATCTATGCAAATGTTCCTCAACAAAGGAATTTAACCAAATTTCTTATAACTAGAAAGAGATCAGATTAGATTTTAACTCCAAGAGAATATTGTAAAAAGGCTAGACTTGGATATCTAACAAAAGCTGAAAGACAAAATAATGAGTTATGTTAATTCTAAGATTATAACAAAAGTTAAGGATAATGGCAATAAAAAGAAACTAAAATAAAAATAAATAATGGAATTCAAGCACAAATCCCTCTTTGAATATTTCGTAGCTAGATCTATGAAATTTGATTTTGATGTTGCTGGAGATAACATTATCAATCTAGATAGAACTTACCTATAAAAGTTCAATATCAATAAAAAACCAATAATGAATCCTGGCAATAATTAATCTGAACAATAAATTCTTCTGAAGCTTAACAAACTGCTAGAAGAAGACATAAATTCTAAGAGTTTCAAGGAGAATTATGATAATGAGGATATAAAAAAAACTAATAGGTATTTGATATATATTAAAAGATCCTCTATCTAAAAAATGACGGATACTAGCTCTATAGATGTCGGTGCTTCTAATTTGTTATCTGCATTGTTTATTTCTAAGTTTTCTTATCCTAATTTTAACCTAAAAAACTGCTCACTTTCTAAGGCTTATATCCCATTCCCAAAAAGTGCTACAGTGAATTTTGATCAATGTAATTTGAATAATGCTTATCTTAGTAAAATAAATAAATCAGCTTATGAAACTTCATTTACTAGAAATGCAATGTTTGATTCATTCAAAAAGGAATTCGATACCGATGAAATTTGTTCATCTAATGATATTATATTTTACCAAAATTTATTAATCACTATTTCTAAGACAGGATATATAAATAGCTTTGCTCTCTCAGATAATGGCTACTAACTAGTTCTATCAAAGTAAATTACTTGCTCATCCTTGAATACAATTATAGTTATGAACGATAAATTTATTGTAGCTTCTAACTTCTCTTTGTTTGAACTAAACCCTGCAACCTTTGAAATTGAATATTCATTCAAGGCAGTTTCATAAATTGATCATATCTCTACATTTGAAGATAAAATTATGTTATCATTAAAGAATTCCCTTTTGTTCATAGGTAACATCTAAAGTGGATTCTAAAATATTTAGATTAGAGGATAAAACCCCATATTTAATAATTAATATATTATTACAAATGATGATGAATCTATGTTTATCTATAAAACAGATGAGAACTTAACTTTACTCAAATAAATTACTTGTGATTAAATTTTACTCAAAAAGCTTAGTATATAAGGCAATATTTGTGTAACGATAACCAATAAATAGTTGTAGATATGGGATGTAGATAAAGAATTTGAGCTTATTAACACAACTTAAAATTAAATAGGCTTAATTTCTTCTGCTATTTTTTCTTAAGACGGCAAGAGTCTCATAACAGGCTCAAATGATTAAACTTGTAGAATTTGGAATATATAGAAAGGTTTTGAGCTTTTAAAATCAATCTAAATTGAAAAGGGGGAAATTAAAACATTCGCTTACTCTATAGATGGTAAGTATCTAGTTATATTATTGTAAGATAACTCATGTTAAATCTTAAATGCTAAAGAATAATCTCTTATTGATAAAATCCAAGGCCATACTAGTTAGATAAATTCTGTTGCTTTCTCCTCTAATGGCAATTATTTTGCAACTGGTTCTGAAGATTAAACTATAAAAATATGGAATGTAGAAAAGGGATACTAGCTTATCAAAAATATTAAAAGTCATAAGGGCTCAATTAACTCAATCGCTTTCTCTGAGAGTGGAAAGTATCTTGCTTCAGGCTCTGAAGATGGAATTTGTAAAATATGGAGTGTAGAAAAAGGATTTGAGCTGATTGATTCGATATAAGCACATTAAAGCAAGATTTTCTCTTTGTGTTTCTCTAAAAATGGTAGGTATTTAGTATCTGGTTCTGAGGATCAAACTTTCAAAATCTGGAATGCCGAACAAAGTTTTCAACTAATAGAAACTATTTAGGGATAAGAGGAAATCAAAGCTGTTGCATTCTCTCAAGATTGTAAATATCTTGCTACTGGTTTCGAAGATGGAGTTTGCAAAATCTGGGATGTAGAAAAAAATTTTAAACTTTTAAAAGAAATTGAATGTCATTCAAGTATCCTGTTTACACTTATTTTTTCTACAGATGATAAATATCTTGCAACTGGTTCATGGGACTCATAATGCAAAATATGGAACGTCTAGAAAGATTTTGAACTTATCAATACACTCCAAGGGCATGAAAACTCTGTATTTTCTATAGCTTTTTCTTCTGATGGAAAGTATCTCTCTACTGGTTCAGCTGATAATACTTGCAAAATCTGGAATATTGAGAAAGGCTTTTAACTCATTAATACTATTCAAGGTCATACAGCTGAAATTAAATCTATAGCTTTTTCTGTAGATAGTAGGTATCTTGCTACTGGTTCATCTGACTTTACTTTCAAAGTCTGGAATACAGAAAAGGGTTTTGAAGTTATCAACACTATCAAAGGTCACGGTGAAGAGATTAGATCTGTTCATTTCTCTGCTGATAGTAAGTATTTAGCTACAGGTTCTTGGGATCAAACTTGTAAAATTTGGAACACTCATAAAGGTTTCTAGCTTGTAAAAACAATTAAAGATCATACTAATTGTATTTTCTAAAATGCCTTCTCTTTAGATGGAAAATATTTAGCAACTGGTTCTGGTGATTAAACTTGCAAAATATGGGATGTAGAGAATGGTTTTGAACTTTTACACACAATCTAAGGTCACGAAAGCGATATTAAATCAATTGCTTTTTCTGCTGATAGTAAATATCTAGCAACAGGTTCTGAAGATTAAACTTGTAAAATTTGGAATGCTGCAAAAGGATTTGAAATGATCACCTCTCTTGATGGACATACTGCTTCTATTTACTCAATTGCATTCTCCGCTAATGGCTAGTATTTATCTACAGGCTCTGAAGATTAAGAATGTAGAGTTTGGGATATTTTGTAAGGCTTTAAGCTTGTTAAAATAATTCAAGGACACTCAAGCTATATAAAATCAGTATCTTTCTCTGGAGATAATAAGTATCTAGCCACAGCTAGTGATGATTAAACTGTTATAATATGGGATGTATTAAACAATTTCGAAAAGATTAAAATAATTGAAGCCCACATAAATTCTGTGAATTCAATAACTTTTGTGAAAGACAATAAATATTTAATAACATCTTCGGATGACCGATCTGTTAAAATATGGGATGTAGAAAAAGGCTTTAAACTTGCTTATTCATTCCAAAGTGGTAATTCTTGGATATTTACTATTTCTTTATCTCCTGATGGTAAATATCTTGCTACTGGATCCCAAGATCAAGCTTGTAGAATCTGGAATGCAGAAAAAGGATTTAAGCTTCTTAATAAATTATAAGGATATTCTGGTATAGGCTTTGATTATTAACTTGAAAAATAAATTAATTATTAGCATTTAACAGCTAAGCATAATTTATTTGATTAATTATATCAACTATGAGTATAGAGAACACAAAAAATAAATATACTTTAAGTAAGTAATAATGTAATTCCTTCTATATTTTCACCCATATTTTACTAAAATTATTAATTATCATCCAAAAAAAAAATATTTTAAGTTTAAATAGAATAAATAAATGTCCTTTAGTTAAAGTAAAGATTAGTGAAATTAAAGTAACGATAAACTCCTATGAATTTAAATACTAGTATTATGTTTCCATTTTTTCATTTTTGAAGTGTTTTGAATAAAAATTTATTTATTTTACTCAAAATTAATTATTATTTTATAACATAAAGAAAGAGTGAATCACTTTTATATTTTCAAAAATATACAAATTATTATATTGAAAAAGTTGGAAACCTCTTTCTAATTTTTTATATCAAAAGCGTCTTAAATGTTTGAGTACATCTATGGGTGATTTATTAAAAGGTTTCAAATGATTATCGAAAAATTTAATGAAGAATAGTATTTGTAAAGATTCGAGAGGTATTATGAAAAATATTTAACAGAAATGAAATAAGAAAATATATTTAAAAATACATTAGTACATTTAAACATCTTTATTTAAATATTCTTCTTTATTTTTTTCACAGTCTTCATTATTTATTTTGCATGTCTTGGGCATTTATTAATTGTTTACTATGTGATAGATTCCCATAAATTAAAATGGTTCTTTATTAATTTTTAGCTTATTTCTCTATTTTGTATCCAGCAGCAATACAATTAAATTATTTTTTTATTATCCCCCATATCAGTTCAATTGGATTAAAATCTGGTAACATAGGGAATTATATAGAATCTCAACACCTTGATCTTTGAATCATTTTTTGGCGATTTTTGCAGTATAAGATGGAACACCATCCTAACATAGTATGAAGAAATCATCTTAATCTTCAATAAAAGGTAACAAAGATTTTTAAAACATTGAATATATTCAACAGCAGATACTTTTTATGAATTTATAGAGAAATCTTTCCTAACTAATTTCTCCTCATACTTGAATAAGGATGTCTTTATATTACTGTTCCTATTTTTAGTAATTTCCCTAAAAGTCTTTCTGGTATATAATAGTAGACTATAAATTAAATAAAATACTAAACATGAAAAATATCTTTTAGTAGTATTAATTGTGAAATTTACTTTTTGTTACCCCATGTATGTATGTAAAAGATGTATCTTAAAACCAATCCCAAATTAAAAGGAATTATAAGGATATTCTTTTTAATGTTGATTTTATAAAAATATAATAATCTTATCTATTTTTTTTTTGAGTAATACATATAATAAATTTAAATTAGAACAATAATGTTTGAGATTAGTTCAAGATAAGAAGTTGAATTTTACATTCATTTAAATGAATATTATTAAAAATGTACTAAATGCTTTCATTGGTTATTATTGTTTAGAGGTATAGAAGAAAATCTTATTTAATTATCAAATTAATAATTAATTAAAAACAATTAATCAGCTTAATTAGTAGAAATGGGATGTAAAGTAGCTAAAAATAATAAATAAAAGCAACTAATAGATTAAATAATAAAGGATAATCAGCTATAATAGGTTATTTTTAAAAAATAAATTGCGTACTTGAATTAAAAAGGCTATAAGATAGTTGGATGTTTGGGAAAAGGAGCTCGAGGTTTAGTTGTAGAAGCAATATTCAAAGATCAAAATAATGTGGCTATTAAAATAATTGATAAAAATGAAGGAAATATTGAAGAATTTTTTAAAGAAATTTAAAGAATAACTAGAATTAAGAATAAAGAATACTTAATTTAAACTTATGAATGTTTATTATGTATAGAAATTAACACTTGCTTTATTATATATGAGTTTTGCGACTGCAATCTCTTGTAGATTATTGAAAATAATAAGCTGACTGAGAGTAATATCTACTTTATTTCTAGATAACTTATTTTAGGCATAAAGGAAATGAGTGAACTAGATATCCTACATAGTAATATTAAACCTGAAAATATTCTCTATAATAAGAAAAAGAATAGGTTTTTGTTCGCCGATTTTGGTTTTTCGAAATTTCTTAAGATCCCAAATGTTGCAATAAATGTAGCAAACGCAGAACTTGAAAGAGAGTTGACATATATTGCACCTGAGATTTGTGATCCTCTAGTTAAATTGACTCATAAAATTGATGTTTTTTCACTTGGGGTGATATTATCAGAAATTATCAGAAAAAGTAGATTTTAAGGATTTGATTCTATATCTGCATTAAAGAATGATAGGCTACTGGAGTTTATGCCAATAGATTAAACTTTTACTAAATTTACTAATTAAATACTGATAAATATGACTAGAAGATGCATTAATGATAGATATTCCTATATAGAATTACTTGAGATATTGAATAAATAGTTTTATTTTAATGAAAATGATTTAAAAAATTTAGTTATTTTGAAAAAGAAGAATGAAATAGAAGGAACATTAAATCACATCTAATTAAAATTAACTTCAATTAAACAATTAAAAAAGTTATCTTAAAATAGAACAAATATTGAAATTAATTTCAGGTATAAATTTATTTATTTAGAAAATTTGCTAATAGATCTAATTCTCAAATTTATTCTGATAATATAAAATATCAATCTTTATTTTTTTATTTTTAGGATTGTCTATTTAGTATTCAATCATTTATTCTTTTAGATTTAATAAACCAAAAATCTCTCAAATTTTTGTAGTTTGACTGATGTTTATTAAGTTAATATTTTTTATAGTGATTGAACATTAATATTAGGGATTTATTAGCAATTTCAATTCTATTTTATTTTTTTAATTCTTTATTTCAACTAATTTAATGTATAGTAAAAAAAATATTGGATAAGAAGGAGTAAAATCTATTTGTGATGAGATCTAATCATAAAAACAGTTAACCCATCTAAGTTTAGACCTTTTGTAATTTGCTATTTAATTTATTTTATAAATTCTTATTTACCTTTATCAATAAGCTTTCTTATTTTACAATTTTAATTAATTTATTTTTTAAAACCTATTTATGTTTAGTAAAAACAATATTGGGTATCAAGGAGCAAAGTATATTTCTGGTGGTATAAAGTTCTTAACCTAGCTAACACATCTAACTTTATAACTTAGGTATTTTGAGAAATAAATTGACTTTTAATTAACTGCAATTATTCTTTTTATTAATGAAGTCTAATCATTTTATAATTCTTCTTTCTATGTTAGAGTAAACACTATTGGTTAAGAAGGAGTGATTTTTATTTCTGAAGGAATTATGTCCTTAGCCTCTCTAACTCAATTAAACTTATATCTCGGGTAATTTTATTTGAAATAAATTAACATGAAAATTTTTTAAATATATGATTGATTATATTAATTTATTCATATTATGTATTCTTAGTTATTACTTAATTTGTTATTTCAATCTAATAAAATTTTTAGGGCAAATAAAATTGAATTAGGAGGATTGAAATCTATTTTTGATGGAATCAAGAGTTTAACCTCTTTAACTTAACTAACTTTGTAACTTGGGTAGTTTTATTCAAATTAAATTGATTTTTATTCTTTTTATTCAAATTATTAATTTTAATTACTTGTTAATCCTTATTTTCAAACTATTAAAATTTTAAGTGCAAACAACATAGAGTAAGAAGGAGCTTAGTAGATTTCTGAAGGAATTAAGTACTTTACTTAATTATCATAGCTAACTTTAGATCTTTAGTAATTTTATATGGAATTTAATTAATTGATTTTAAAAATTTTGAAATATTTTATATGTAATTGCTTTTTGATACAATTTCAAATTGATATTAGTAAAAACAATATAGGATATGAAGGAGCGGAGTTTATTTCTTGCGGAATCAAAAATTTGACCTAGTTATCTTAGCTAACTTTATAACTTGGGTAATTTTATTAAAAATTAAAATAACTTATAAATGATAAAAATGTGCTTGATTTATAAAGTCATTCTGATTACAATTTTTAATTTTTTAATTCATTTTTTAACCCATTATATATTTAGAATAAACAATATTAGATAAGATGGAGCAAAGTCTATTTCTGAAGGAATAAAAAATTTACCTTAGTTAGTTCAATTAAATTTATATCTTGGGTAACTTTTTTTAGTTCTTTTTTAATTCAACTTTCAAATTTATTTAATATTTAGGGCAAACAATATTGATAGAGAAGGAGCAAAGTTTATTTCTGAAGGAATCAAGTGCTTAACTTCATTAATAAGATTAAATATACAACTTGAGTAATTTATTTAAAGTTTATCAACTCAAGCAAATTCAACAATAAATTAAAATTGATTGAAGAAGTATAAAAGTAATCAAAGGTTTATTTAAAAATTTTTAGTTGTATTGAATGTTTAGAGTAAAAAATGTTGAATATGAATACGGCGAGTTATCTATTTCAGATAGAAACATTTCTTACCATAATTATCTCAACTAATTTTACATCTTTAATAGTTTTATTTAGAATTAAATTAACTTGAAAATTCTTAAATTTACCTTTGATTACAACCATTCATTCTTATTGTGTAATATTAGTTATCATGGTTTAATTATTTTTTCCTACTTATCTAATTCTTAGTAAAAATAATATTGGATATTAAGGAGAGAAATTTATTTCTGATGGAATCCAGTGCTTAAAATATCTATAAGAGAAAAATTTAAGTATTTGATCTCAGTTACTGTTAATCTCTGCCAAGTTCTATATTCATTCAATTAACTATGGATTTAACACATATAATTATCTAGAATTGTATAACTATTTCACTGTTTTTTGGGTTTTATATTATTTTTATTTTGAACTTTTATTAACATGGTAATCAATCTATTTTCTCTAAATTAATGTTTTATTCTAAGATACTACTAGATTTTTGGTTAAAAATATAATATTATTAAAATCTTAGTTATTATTATAATAAATTTTTTGAAAAATCAGTCCTTATTCCTGATAAATTATCTTCTTATAAGGCATTATCAAATAAAGATTGGGAAAATTAACTTCATTTAAAAGTAATTAATCTTCTCCAAGGATTCTTAATATAATTATATTAATACCTATTTTTAGATAATTTTTAAAGACAATGCTAAAGATTTTTTAGAAGAATGAGAAGCAAGTAGAAAACTGCTATCTCTTTAAGACTGTTAATTTAAAACTCTAATTAAGATACAATTTTTTAAACAAAATAAAACAAAAACTCAAATATATTTTTGATAAAATCATTTAATCCTCTAAAATATGCAAAATTGTAAAAATTATTCTGTTGAGAAAGAAAAAAGTACACAAAATAATATTTTTAAATTAACTATTCTTCAAATGTATTGATTTTGTTGATAAAATCTTAAAATTATTTTATAATGCTATTATAAATTTCTTAAATTGATGATCTGATAATAATGATTTATAAAATTTATCTTTCTTTAAACTGAATATTTTCATAATTGATTAATCTAAAGAATAAATCTTTTACATGTCTTAATTTTCGACATTATACAGTAAATATATATCAAAGTTACACAAGTATCAAAAATAATTTAAATTTAGATTCAAAATATTTTAAATTTTTTATCACTTTGAAAGAAGAGAAATACATGTTATGTTTAAGAACATTTATGAATTAAAATACTAAATTCTCCATCTTTATTACTGAATATTCATAAACTTTGCTAATTAAAATGAAGTTTAATCTTCTAATTGTTTATGTACTTCCAAGCATATTCCTTTTAATTGTTTTATGTATTCTTAGCACTACTTAATGATAAGTTAGATGAAAATGACTTCATTATAAAAAATACATTCTCTAATGGCAGTTTTGAATTATAAAAAATTGATCCTTTTCTAGACAAAAATGATCCATATTTTGCATATGTATTGAATATGTTGATTATATTTTTTTTTAATTCTAATTATGCTTTTAAAAATATTAAGGGCATTACAGTAATAGTTTTTAAAGTTACTAATCAATTCCATATTTTATTCTTGCATTTATTACAAATAATAATAAATTTAAATATAATTCATAATAATATCTAATTATCATTACTTAGATTGATGAAAAATTCATTATTTAATATTTATTTTAGCTAATAAACAATTCATTGCATAAAAAATTGCCATTTCTTCTTTAGTTAAGTAAATAAAATTGCTTTAATATTCTTGTTTGAAAAGAAAGGTATTTCATAAATGTTTATATGTAAATATTAATTAAGATAAAGGATATAATAACTTTAAAAAGATAGTAGTAGAAATGCAAACAAAAAAGACTTCGATGGAGGATTTTAGTAGTATTGAGAAATTTAGGATTAATAAAAGGAATTTAAAATGAAAATTAAAGATAATTTGATAAAGATAGTTAAAATATAATCAGTGGAATTTGAATTATTTTATAAGATAATTGAGGAATACTCAACAGATTTTAATAAAAAAAGAATATTCTAAACACATTGGTAAGAAATATTACCAAATGATTTATATTATATATTAAATTAAAGCTAATATTAATTACAGGATAATAGCGAATAAGTAGTCTTAGGATAGGAATAAATACGAAGATTGTAATTTTACAACATGAATAGAATATTCAAAAAAAAAATGATATAAAATCTACAAGATAGAAGATCACTGAATTGGCGAAAGAGTCAATAATAGTTAATTTTTGATAGTCAAAATTAAATTGTTGGTATTTATGTAATTAGATTTTGAGTATGTTAAATAAAATCTAAAGCAGAATAAAATGAGGTTATCGATACTAAAAATGTTATAAACGGAGGAGATATTAGTCATGTAGATCAAATTGAACAAAAAGGTTTAAATAAATTAAATTAAAGAAGAAAAACATAATCTAAATTTAGAAATTTTGGATAAAAAGCTAAAAGTGAAGTACTTTATAAAAATAATAGATTTTCTTTCATAATAAATATTTGAATTGGAAAGTAAACTTAATAAGTCCATTGTCACCAGTTAAGTAAATTAATATTGGTTATATCATAAATCTTTACATTTTAATAAACTTATAGATTATCAATAACTAACAAACAAGAAAACAATCACAACTTAATTATTAGTTAGTTTAGAAAAATTAAAAAACTATAAAAATAGCTAATAAAAAATAAATATTATTTTAGTCTTACAGCAGCAATTAATAATCATTAGATTGTAGTGTTGACATAGAATAAACTCAAATAAACAACAAGAAAAGCTAAAAATTCAAAAATAAATAATTAAAATCCAATTAAAAATCTAAAAAAACTAATCAGTATCAGAAGATGATGCTGAATGGGAGGATTACATATCAGAAAAGGAATAAAAATATAAAAAACAAAGAAAGATGAAAAAAATTATAATTAATGTTATTTGAAATGAAATATTTCATTTTTGTTACTAAAGTTTATGTAAAAGTAATTTAGTATAATTATTATTCTTAAAATTTACATATAATCATATTTTATTTTTAAATCTAGCTTAATATACTATATATTCTTGCTAATTATACCCTAACTCCCAACTTTTACTATTAAAATAACAATTTATTTGTTAAAATTTAGTTTAAGATAATCTTCAAAAATTCGAATATTCGAACACTCAAATATACCATATATTTGTTCCATCACTGATTATATTTTATTTAAAGATATCTATCACATTTTAGATAGCGTTTTACAGCAAAAATCACAACATTTTTATGTTTATCTTCCATTTATTTAATGTAGGATTTAAATCAAAAATAAATACAATATTTTCCAAAGAGGTAAACAAAAATCTTACCATTAAGAATGATGTATGAAAATATTTTTTTTAACTACAAGGATGACATCGTAAACAATGTTCTGAACAATATTTTTTATTTTATTAAAACTTTATTTGTTAATCACAGGAATCTCATTTAGGAGAATAAATTAAACCTTATTCTAAAGATTATTAACAGCACTTTAATTATCATTTTAATTAAAAATCTTTCTTATCTATTGGTCTAATTACTTTAAATCAACTTCTTCATCTTCATAGTAACTTTCATATTCTTCATTTTATTGGGAATCATTTATGGATTATTCATTTAAATGATTAAATACAAGATATGTCTTCTAATTTGGCTTATTTGGTTTTTTATCACTTTCAAATTATCTTAAATCTTCAAGTAGATTTGAACTTTACTATAATACCAAAATATTTTCAATACTTTATTAAACTTTTGATACTTTATCATCAATATTGAACTGTGTCTCAATATTTATCTGCTATCCTTAATTTTTTGGTGGCTTTTTATATTCTTTTCCTGCTTTAATTAGTTAAGTATACTCCATTTTTATCTTTTTAAAGTGTTTAATCTTACTTTTTATTAAAAATTATTTCTAATATCTTAATATTTATAGAATAAATAGTTATCAGTACTTATAACAATCCTAAATTAAAATCGATGTCATTAACTTTGCTTAAGATTAATTACTATTTTTCCTATCAGAAGATATTTTTATCAAAAAAATGTTATTAATATAATTTTATCTTTCTTTCATTCTTTCATTAATTTCTCAAAATTTTATTAATTTCTCTGAATATTGATTTTTTATTAATTATTTAAAAACTTACTTGGAGTTTCTTCTAAAGTGTATTTTAATATTCAAATAATATATTTATAAGTCAAATTTTAAAATTAAATATATTCTTTTAAGTAATAATAAATTTATAAATCAAAAATAAAACCAGATAGTAATATTGTTTTAATTAGAATATTCAAGCCATTATCCTATAAAATAAAAATATAATTAAGGTCCTAAATGACACTATCTTACATGGAAAATTTTATTAAAAAACACTAATTTATTTTACTGAATAAAAAAAAGGGAAAATAAAATGGTCAAAATATTACTAGATAAATATCTTATTTATAATAAAAATATGTTCTTTATAACAAATTCTTTAATAAATTGCATATTACCTATTATATACTATCTTAATGAATAAAATATGGCTATCGTCTAAATATTTATTTTTATAAATTCTATTCAGAAAATGACCTTTACCTCATTTTCTGATCTGATTTCACATATATACATAGAAAATGAGGATATGATTTTACAATATTCTCCTATATTTTTCAATATCTCAATCAATAATTACTCAAAAAATGTATTATTCATTTTTAAATAAGAAATATTTTTTGAATATTATTTGTTTAGATTCTACCAGTGTTAAGGATAAATGGATTTAAGAATATAATATAAAATTATTTAAAATATAGTCTGTTTTATTAATATATCATTATTTTATTATTTATAAAACCACTTACATTTAGTAATAAAATTTAATTTTATTTTTAAAAAAATTTATTTATTTGATTTAATTAACATCAAAATAATATGTCACTTTTGATCTTTAATAGGATTTTTTTTAATTTACTAGCCCCATCTTAACTGATATCATTGTAGCTTTTAAAATTAATAAAAAAGTTAATCTTCTGATATTTTAGCAATTATTTTAGATAGATTAAATCAGTCTTTGCTCAATATTAAATTATGTCATTGAATTAATTAC
>JH651227.1:835628-957991 GCA_000260095.1 Tetrahymena borealis
AGATTTAAATTTAACTAAGTGAGATTGTTGAGTTTAGATAAGCCTTCTCCTAATTTACTAGCACATTCAACACTGATTTGATTGTGGCTTTTAAAATTAATAAAAAAGTTAATCTTCTTCTTAATATAGAGTAAAAATATTTTATAGATTGAGTACATTAAGATTTTTTTAAAAAATTGTTAATATTTAAAAACTAATTATTAAATATAAATTTGTGTTAAATAAGATATATTTACCTGAAATCCAAATGAAGCCAATTAATTTTTGTATATTGAGAAAGCATAGGAGTAAAATTTTTTGAAAATAAATTTGTTGACTCTTTAGTTTTATCTTAAAAAGATACAATTGATTAACTTATTTACTTTTCTACTATCTTTTAGATAATTTAACTATTTTTAGTTTTAATTTGTATTCCCTAAAATAATTCAGACTTTTCAATAGTTTCTAATTCTTTTAATAATTAGTCTATACTCATTCTATCTACAGGATGCTATCTGATCATATTAGATATTACTCTTTTAGAAAATTCTGTTTCTAAAATATATTATGGAATTATTTAATTATAACAATCAGCTCTAAGCTTTAAGCTTTCTTCAAAATTAATTTTTCTTCCTAAGATAAACTCTAAAATTGTAATCCCTAAAGAGTATATATCAATCTTTTAAATAAACAAATCCAAATGTTATTTTAGAAGATTTAAATTATTATACTTTATAGCTGTATGGAGGGATTTAATATCTCACTTCATGAGACATATAGCATGGAGTTCCAAATCCCTAACTCTTTTGATTAAAAGAAAATTAATTTTTGGTTTTTATTCATTACCCTTCATATTTAAATACATTCTAACTTTGAGTCTATCCTATTGATTTATTCTTTATTATTTTTGATATCCCAAAATCAACTATTTAATTAAAAATTAAATTAAATATGAATCCCTTTGCTTTACCATTATATAATAATGTTTTTATAATGGCTTTTCTTTTAATGATTATTTGCATTTTAATAATATATTTTATATTAAGCAGGAGATTGAAAGATTATGGTAATAGTATTAATGTTAATATGATCTTACTGAATTTAAATTCTTTTGTAGATGAGCTATACATTATATTATCAGGCTTAATGTCAAAATGAATAACACCCTTTTTTTTCATTTGCTTCACTCCTTTAAAGAGATGTTTTGTTAAATAGTATACTTATTACCATGTAAATTTTTTGCCATTTTCTTTCATTAAATCCAAAAGTGTACCTAATTGATAAAATTGAATAAATAATTGCCATAATATTTCATATATTCTATTTCTTTGATAATAATTAATCGTACAATCACATAATTCAGTAGCAATAAAGTAAGTATTGATGTCTTCTTCATAAAAATCCTCAATAATTTAGACGAAATATTTTCTGTTGTTTAACTACTTTGCTATACTAACTTCATTCTATAATTATTATAGATTTCCTTCTACTTTAATGCACTTAATTGCTACTTTTTGCTCATTTTTTTAAGCTTATATTACTACACCAAATCCTCCTGAACCTAATACCTATTAAAATGCATATCCTTTCCTATCTTTTAAAATTCTAAGCTACATAAAAACTTAGAATGGATCTAGACCATGTTAACCGAAAAGTGAAATGAATTCTGGACTTAATTCAGTATCTTATTTCTACTATTAATGAATCATGTATAATTCTTAATCCTATTTGTCTTCTACCTATCTTACTATTTATGTTGATGTTTAATCTTCAAACAAATATCTTTCTTTATCTTTAATATTATTCTAATAAGTATTTATTACTAAAGAGAAGTAATGAATACCTTATTAAGAAAGAACTTTTAAAATGAAATTATGTCAATTTGCATAATAATTAATACTAATATTATCTATTAATTAAAAAGTAAATAGAATTAGTTATTTTATACTTTCTTCCATAGTATATATAATAATATTTTTTGAAACTAAAAATACTTTAGTTTTAAGATAACATTAAATTAATTATTTGCAAGCTAAGATACTAATGTGGATATATAAAATTGAATAATGTTCATTTTTAGATTGAATTAACTTATAATTTGGGTTATTATTTCTGAATACTTAAAGAATACAAATTTTAAATACATAAAATCAAAATATAGTGCATGAATTATCTGATTTGCAGCCACAACAACCAGATGAAACAACTTAATTAGATTCTGTATTTAGGTTATTATATTTGAGTAGTTGTGGTTACTTTTATTAAGAATAGTCTTCATTCTCAATCTATTCAAAATCCTCTTAGTATGCATTTTAATCTTACTCTATAGATTTATAGTTTAATGGAGAATGATCACGAGGCTATTTATATTTCTTTTATTAATGGTCGAAATCTTGGAAATCATTATTAGAAGATTTTGAGTTAGAATTTGAAGCATTTTCTTCTATTAGCTAACTATTTTAAATGTTAAAGAATTCAGTTGAGTCATTTTCTATAGAAAAAAAGCAAGAGCTTCTATTATTTTCTTATTAATTAGCAAATTCATCATTATTTTCATAGTTATTTTAAAAGCTAAAGCTTTGATTTTAACCTTTATTTTAAAAGCAATTAGCTGGGATATAAGGTAGGACTGCATTCAGAGGATCACATAACACATTATCAGGGTATTTATACTCAAAATCACTCTTTCCACCATGAATTTTTAAAATACAATCTTCATCAAAATATTATTTTAAGTCAGAAAGCTCATTGACAATTTTAATTTTATTTCTCACTTTTTCAGCAAGTAAAGGTCTGAAGATATTAAATGCCTACTTCATTATAAAGCTAGGATACAAGATAAAAACATGAGCAAGTCTCTCAGCATAATTATCTTAAAACATTGTAACCAAAGATTTCATTAATGTAATAAAAGTAAAATCGAAATTCTTAGAAGAGAATCCTTCTCTATCCCAAATTACACTCATCTTTTCACTTCCACTTTTTTCGCACATCTTGATTCCTACTTCCATTAGATAAATCATAAACTTCATGACCTTATCATGAGTGGTTTCTGCAGCAATATGATTCTTTATTCTAACCACACAACAAGAATTTCCTTCTTTATCATATTTGTGCCAAAAAGCTTTTCCTGTTTTCAATTCGCTTTCAATTATATCTATGCTTATATTGTCAATATCATATTTTTTCCTCCAAGAGAGCCAATTCCTCCACATTTCCATAGTTTTATCTAAATTAAAATCTCTTGCATTCAACTATCTTAGTAAATGCTTGACATCTGTCACTTTTGCTCTATTTTAACCTTAAAAATCTGCATTGGTTTCTAATTCCTACTTAACTTATTTCTACATCTGCAATAGAATATTATACTTGGCATCATCTAATTTGAATTTCTGTCTAATCTCTTCATTTTATCTCCTCTCTTACTCACTTTAAGTGCTTTACAAATCTATTTCTTGCATTTCTTCTAATTCCCTAGAGCTTTATTATAGGTATATTTTGGTTCCTCCTCTAATTTAAAAATTACTTGCCTTTTAATTAGTACTCTTTATGATTGTAAAATAGTCTTTATAGATTGTATTAGCTGCTATGAATAAGCTAAAAACGTTCCTTTAATATTATTTATTACTTTTTTATTTTATGGAAAATATAACATAAGTGCATAAGATATGATAAATAAAATAATAGCAGTTAAGTAATCTGATCAAATTTTGTCTATAATATTACCTTGCTATTTTCCACTCCATTATTAACAAAATATTTATTAATTATAAGTATTCAAAGAGATCAATTATTATTTAAATTTCTTTTTTGATATACTTGAAACCCTCATCAAAAAATTAGTAAATTCATTTTGTTAAGTACTAATTCGTAATAGAATGTATGAAGGGTATTAATTAATTTCAATAATAAATTAATTTTTTGAAATAAATATCTTCATTTTGTAAATATTAAATAGAATAAATATGTATTATAGAGCAAAAATAAAAAAGAATGCTTAAATAATTATCTCTATAAGATTATATACAATTACAATTAAATGAAAGGATTTAATTGCGAATAAATAAAATTAAAAATAGAAATTAATTTGAAAACGATTAATTTTAATGAATTGTTTCATTCATTGTCTTATTGCTGTATATTATTCTATAATTTAGTTTCTTATACATTCTTCTGGTGATAGAATTATGAATACTCAACGCTTTCTGTCACATTTGCTTCTTTGAGGAAAGTATTCGAATTATTCTTTATCTTGAATTAAGAAGAAGATAAATTCATCATTTTAGAATCAGATTTTATTGCTTAACTTTCTTAAACTTTTTTAGGAAAAACATCATCATCTAATTATAATTTATTTTCATGTAATCTCTTTTAGGATTCAGAAAGATCTTCATCAGCAGTTTCATTAATTATTTGCAAATCATTTATTTATTCTTGGCGATTGCCACTCATTACCTCATCTTCTTCACTACCATTAGAAATCAAAGGTCTTTAACTGAAGACACTCATTATATTAATATTTGCTCGGTTATCCTTCTACTAAGCAAAATATGAAATCGAGAAACTGTTAGCTGAGGTTGTTTGTTCTACTATACATTCAACATCATCCATGAGAGTTCCATCTTCCTCCCTTCTATTTCCCTTAGCTGCCTAGCCAGCTTTTAACAAAAGCTATTCATGCTCACGTTGAGAAATACTATCATTTCTTGACCTTGTTTAATACTCTGAGAGTACTCTAATAAATTTATCATACTTTTCTTGTCTCAACTCATCGTCAAAATACAGATTTCTCACTATCTTCTTTAAAATATCTTATTATTAATCTTACTTCCATTCATAATATACTTTCTTCCTTTTAATGAATCTCTAGAAAACTATTTTTATTTTAAAAATTAAAGATAACCTTATTAAACTATAAACAAATAATAATAAAGCTGCTTACAGTCATCTTTTAAAGGATTTTTTATGAGAGACACTAAATAAGAAAATAGTTAATTTTAGTCTCTAGAATCAATGTCATCTTGAATAGCCATTAAAGATTCGAAATTTGAAACTAAGGAAAGAATGAACTCATCTCTTCCATCTGAAGCTTCAACCATTTTCATGATATTTCTTTATCTTTTTTCAGACTTTATAGCACTAGCTTTTGGAGAGGACTAGCATTTGATTGTGTAAAGCTCATTTAAAAGCTCTTATTTCTAAATTATATCTAATTAACTTAACTATACAAACCTGTTCACTAGAGTGTATATTTCATCTTTTAGAAGGTAGGGCAGTTCTACGGACATTTAAATCTAATTAAAGAATTGGTTATATTCGATTGTTAAAATATCACCAACTTTGCATTAAGTCAAAAATTCCTTCTCTTGAGTGTTCATTATAGGGAGAATATTTTTACAGCAAGAGAGTTTGTTTATTTAGATAATTCCTTAAATAAAAAAGTTATAGAAAATATCAATACTTTTATAAGTTGACTAGCTTTAGAAGAGGATAGATGATATTGCAATTTAATGCAAAATTTAGCTCAACTCATTTAAAAATGAACTATAAACATCAAAATCAGATGGAGGTATGCTATGAACAATTTTAGATTACAGTAAATTGTTATCATATTTTGCTAAAAATTTGTAAAGATAAATTAATAAATTTGAGGTAGATGATGGAGAAGAAGTAATAGCAGGTTGTCCATCTATTTGTTGTTATAACTATTCTGGAGTTAATTAGCAGTTAGGGAATAAAGTTTTAATAATATTAATCAACTAAATGACATTCAAATGAGGAGAGGATAAGGAATTTGTGGGGAAGTTATCGAATGTAGTAACAATAGGAATGTTAGAGTCTGTCAAGATAACATTGTCAATATGGAAATTAGCAGAGTATATTTATTATTAGTGTAAATATTACATGCAGTCTACTAGGTGAATTACAGTTGTAACCAAAGATAGTATTTAGTGATTTGAGGCTTTATTTTCCTCACCATTTGTCAAACTTAAACTTTATAGCTTTCTATAATTACTACTTCCATTGCTATTTTATATATTACTAAGGTTGCCAAAGCTTATTTCTTAAGGTTTATTTAGATTTGATCCTTAATTATTTAATTCATTTCTATTAATTAAAATAATAAATATACTTTAATTCAGAATATTTTAAAAACTATCTAATTTTTTAACTTGTATAAAATTAGAACAAAAATTAAACTCAGATTTTAACTGAAAATTTCAAATATTTTAAGCCAAATAAGATTTAAACAGTATATTGCAATTATTTAAAAAAAATTTGCTTATTAAATGTTATGGATTGGATTTAATAAGTTCTTAAATTTACTTATGATTTCAAAAGTTAAATGTCTAATTTATGTTTAGATATAGTATAAGCATAATTTAAAAGATTAAAAGAAATTTTAAATAGAATTTAATTAGATTTAAAGATAATATGTTACTTTATTTAGCTGGGTGGATTGTTATTAGTTAAAACACTATTTCTAGAAGATACATTAGATTGCAATGAGTTAGTAGATTCATCTTAGATGACATAAATATCTCTTCCTTGTTTTAGGAAGAAATGTATTTTTAACAGACATCTATGTGAAAGAATCAACCTGTATAACATTTCGCGTTACTCTTAGCTTGTTTTAATTCTCCTTGCCTCACATCTTTATTCAGAAAGAAGAAGACGCTTTCCTGAAATAGGATTCATAATCTAGCTAATATTACCTCCATCCAATTTAACTAAAAGATGAGAATTTAGATTTGATTATCTATCAAAGTAAGAGTATTCATAGAAATCAAATAGTTTACTCACAAAATCTGCATTTTCATCATTTATTAAAGGGAAAAAAACTCTTAAGGAACCTTCAAATTATGGTTTTATCTTTGCTGTTATCATGTTTTTAAGACTTTTTGTTAGGAGATGTTAGCACTGAGTGAAATATCCTTATCTTGGAAGAGAAAGAATAGCTGGAAGTGAATACTATCTTACCTTTTCATAGAGACTTTCTAAAATAGCTTCACATAAAACAGGAATTTCTGAGCTAAGCTTATTTTGAATCAGCAAATCTACCATTAAGACATAGGAACATTCTGATTATAAATGCTATAATAGAATTTCAGAGGATTAAGATAATTATTATTAATTATTTTTATTATTTCCATTATTATTGTTGTTATTAGTAACAGTATTGCTACTTTATTTATAGTTCTCAGGTGTTTCTCTTAAATAAATTTGAAGATGATTCAAACAATTTAGAATATTTTACTATTTAAAGTAGTTCAGAGATAGGAAGAAATGAGTCAGTTTTACATACTCATTCCATCTCTATTTAAATTTAGTCGAAGAAGAGTTGGTTATGTGGGCTGGGTCTAAATGAGTCTGTAATAATTACTATAAACAATTAATAGACTCTTCATATTTCATTAATCTATAATTAGCTATACCTATAATGATTAAATATTCAGTGCTTGGAAGTTTTTCTTAGATATATAGTGGCACTGTTCCTAATTTCTTTTTAATTTTCTTTTTGAACTCTGAAATGTATTCACATAATTTAATTAACTTTTCATTAAAGCCTAAAGTGTAAAGAGGATAAATCAGATGAGTTGTAGCAGCAAAAATAACTGCCTCTGCTGATTCATCTGAAGAATCCTATTATGCTACATATTATGGAAATAGTTCATCAAAGAATATATTGATCCCTAAATCATACTATTAGTATGATAGATATAAAAGTGTTTTATTTATCAAATATCCTAACTTTTAAGGACTATTTTCAATCCCAGCAAATATTTTGTCCAAATTAGTATTAGATTATTTATCTAAGTTCGTGTTCGATACTTTCTCTAAATTTTAATTAGAATTTCCTGTCTTTTTATCGAGATTTGTATTAGATTAAGCATTTTAGCTAATCTTTTTAATATAAATTTGATTTAAGTAAAAATGAGCTGCAAATCTTATATCTTATAAACTTTATTGGTCAAAGCAAAGTAGGAGAAGAGGATTTGTATGAAGAGATTTCTCTTCTTATTTAATGACCTCAGTTAAAGCACTTTCTAAATGAAATTTACTTTCTTCTAAATAGGTTCCTTCGAATGAGTGTATACCTTCTAAAATGTGTGATTAGTTTCTCTCTGTAATAGAAGCAGAAGTCATATTTGACTTTTGTAATTTTTTAATCTTTTATTAGATGAAGAAATCAAATTCTTATTCATCATCATCTATTGAATTTTGATCAGAACTTTCTTCATTCAATTCTTCTGTTTTCCCGCTATCAGCAAGAAGAAAATCTGCATCATCTTCATCGCTGATATGGGTTAACGATATAGAATTCGATAATAATTTTAAACCTCTTTACAAAGATTGTTAACATTCAGCTCTTTTTTATTATTTTGAGTAAATCTTTGATATTAAAAAGAGAGAATCAGGGTGAAAGCAGTTAAACTAAATTGCTTTCTCAGCATTTTTAAGAGCATCGCCTAGTAAGCCCATTTTATAGTAAAGAACTCCCCTATAAAAATATACAAGATAGAATTTAGGTGCAATTCTAGCTGCATCAGAATAGCAAATTAAGGCTCTCTCATGCATTTGCAACTTCTCAAAGCACTAGCCTTGCAAAATTAAAATGAGATGCTAGATTTTCTTGAATTAGTTTTTAAAAGAGGGATCTGAAGAGTTAGTAAGACTACAAATATTATTAGAAGATAGTGAACTACTATGAGCTTTAGAAGTTTCTATTTTGCTCAGTAAATTCTATTAGCTGATTTAAATATTTTAATTAGTAGATAAGACATTATTTAATACGCTTTGGGTGTTGGCTACATTCAATTTCGATCCTATCTAAGGATGATTCATTGTGTTTTAATTTGCTATATTATCTTATGAAACTGAACTAGATTAATTGTAAGCTGGAGAGTATTCTCTTTAAATAAAATCAATTACTTCTAATGCTCTCGCTGTTTGATTAGCTTTCATTAAGGCTTTAGCGAAAAGAAGCATTGATTAAGGAGAAGTAGAGTCATTGAATAAATCAAACAGATTGACAGATTAAGAATAAAGCCTGCTGAAATAAAAAAATAATTTCAAAAAGGTCGGGGAGTTTTCAACTTAGAATTTATTTTATTGATAAAATTGAAAACCTTCATTAAAGAGTCTAGAAACTGAATCAGTGACTTCAGTGTGATCCATAAACTAATCTGCTTGCATGAAAGCATAAATGAAATGCTCGTATTATGAATGTTTATGGCTATTTAACTTTCCTCTTAACTCTCTAATATTATCAATAGTGAATCCCTTTTTAGATAAATTTATAAGTTTCGTAATTGCTTCTTCATTGAATGGATCATTCTCTAAAATAAACTAATAAATTGAAATCTGCTTGGGGATCTCCTTCTCGATCTCATATATTTCTCCTAATTGCAATAATGCTTTCCAATTGGTTGGATCATTTTCTAATAGTTTTTATAGGCATTTGATAGCTTCCTTTCTTTATAATTGTTACCATTAATTATCTTCTTTGATTTAATCCTAATTATTTTCCCTTTAATCCTCTGCTTATTTTTCATTATTTTATGAATTATCCTTATTATTTATGTTATATTCTTCTACCCTGCTAAGGATCAATAACTTACTTCTAAGAAGAAGGCATTCATTCACATGTTATTAAGCATCCTCACATATTTTTAATGCATTTAAACTTTCTTCATATTTACCTAATTCTTTAAGGCACTTAGCTTTACTTAGCTATAAGAACATAATCTATTAAAATCTAGGTGATATCCCTTAACTCTTTTTGATATTACCATTACTCTTAGCTGCAATTGACTGTTTCCTATCTGAGATATACTCTGCACTTTTAGAGAGTAATTCTTTCCAAGGTAGAAGTAGCTTTTCTAAAAATTGCAAAAGCTCTTCAAATTTTCTTTAAATAACTAAATTATTAAGAATCTACTCTTATGTCTTCCTCCTCTATGCAATTAAGGTTCTCCTTTTCTTTTTTGTTAGACCTTTATTATTTTCATCCTGATTGATCGCATAGTTCTTAGCTGTTTTGAGCATTACAGAGATGCATTAATCAAAAATCTAAATAGCTGAATCATATTAATGAAGTAATTGATAAACGCTGCCAAGGTTATGATAAGCTTCTGCAAAGTTACTATCCATTTAGATGCATTAGAGATAACTCTCGACAGCATTTTTATACTAACACTACAAAATCTAAACGTTTCCAATTTTCTTGTAGGCTTCGATATTATTGCTATCTAATTTTAGATATTTATTATATGATTCAATAATGGACTTATAGTCCTTTAATTCAAAGAGACTCTCAATCTTTTTCAATATTGCCTCTTTAAAGTGAGGGTCTCTTTGCAAACATTTATCAAAATTCACAATAGCTTCATCGTGTTATTAGAGCTTTTATTGTAAAACCAATCCTTTCATGTAATAAAGTGAAGCAGTATGGGGATGGAGCTAAGTAGCTTGGTTTATAAAAAATATGGCCTATTCTACCTTTCCCTAATTCATAAGCATGTGGGTGATTCTAAAGTAAGATTCTGCATCATTTTTAAGCTTAATATTCTTATGATACATTTCATAAGCTAATTCAAATTTTAAAATACTTTCATAGATCTCTCCTATTCTATTTCTACACTCCTCGGGATTAACATTACTATCAACTGCCAATTTAAAACTTTTCAAAGCATCTTAATAGTTTTTTTCTTTGAAGTAATGCATTCCATCTTCAAAGTGATTCATCTCTTCTCAAGTTATTTAGATAATCCTATTACAATAGTAAACTTCTTCTTAAAATAGTAAATGTGTGCTATTTGTGGATATAGTAACTTTATTTGTTTTAATACCCTTGTTCTTATGCTGATAAAAAGTATATTAATTCACCAAACAAAATATTTTGACTATTATTTAATTCTTTAGATTCTCAATAATTAATTATTTCTATGAATTAATTTAATTATTTCACTTATTCATTTATTCATTCATTAACTAATATTTAATAGTATCTCAATCAATTCTTATTTAGTTGTAGATTTCTTACAAAGAATACATATATTTATAAATATACAATCATTCAATTTCTATTTTCAATTCTACTACCACTATTCTTTTTATCATTCAATAATAATCCATGCATTTCCCTTAAAAAACTTCTATACACACATTTTCTTAACTTAAGAAATATCATTACACTTTGTAAAAAGTATAATTTATTAGCTTACTTATTTTTAATTTCATAATCAATTTTTATTTTTGAATTTTCTTATTCAATTTAAATTAATATTCTTTTTGTATGCTCATGGGTGGTTGTAAAGTATTAAATACTTACTTTCTTATACTTAGATTTAAAAATTACATAGAATGATGATAGATACAAAGAATATTTTAAATTAATTTTAAAAAATACTCAAGAATTATTTTAGTTTAAAATGAGAATAGTGTGAATAAAAATAAAGTAACTCATTAATAATATTATATTCGTTTATAAGTAATATTTTTAAATATTAGATGAAGAAATTAATATTTAGATAAAGTCATATTTAAATTAAAAATGAGATAAATGATAAGTTTGATGATTAAAGGGTAAAATAATAAGTTATAAATGATGGATGTAATATAAATATAAGTAACTAACTAACTATATAGCTTATAATCTTACATTATTTTATAAGTGTAAAACAAAAGAAATTATCACCAATAAGCATATTTATAAAACCACTTATTTCTTCTGCATATAAATTTTCTTACTTCATCCCATATTAGTAATAATATACTAAAGCATAAAGCAGGTGTCCATAACCAGAATGGTAATGATCTACCACCAAATATTATTTATACTCCAGGCACATATTAAAGGAATACAGTGAGGGAGGTTTCAAAAATAACACCATGAATCATCACTTTATTGAAACCTGTTGTTGAGAAACTCATAGCCCTACTTTTGCATGCAAAAATGTTTGACCATTATACCATGACTACACTGACAAAGTAAACACTTTATGCCCACTTGATTGCATCTGTAGAATAGCAAGCTGTTTAATCTATTACTGTCGAGTGAGTAGTATCAGAATGAATATCACAATAACTCCATTCATAAGCAGGGTCTTGAATAAAGTATCCAGTTTTTTCATCACAAACTACTAAAGTTTTTCTCAAATCATAGTTACCTTCTTCTAAAAGAGACCAATCAACTTAATATTTGATACCATCTAGCTTATCTTTAAAATTGTAGCAAGGCTTGCCTTAGGTAATATCATATAAATTCTGGTTATAATGAATCTCTAATTATCCATTATATTTATTTAAAACTGGATTGAAAACATCTACAGGAGGTTTATAACCTTCAACAACAGCCATTCCAAATAAAGATTTAACAGGGAAACCAAAGTAATTAAAAGTAACAAAATAACCGATAAATCCTGCAGCACTTGCAATTTGACCCATTTAAAGGTAAGCCACAGTGATAAGTTTATTAGATACCAAATGTTCTTGTTTATTACGAGGTCTTCTTGTCATTATATCTAATTCGGCTTCTTCATAAGCTAAAGAAATGGCAGGCCAGATATCAGTACCAACACAAATAATAAGCATATAAATACTAGAAAGAGGTAAAGGTAGTTAGAGTGCAATGAAAGCTAAGAAAGGAACAATTTCAGTCATATTTGATGTTAAAAGATAAACAACAGTTTTCTTCAGATTATCAAAGATTTTTCTTCCTTCTTCGACACCAAGAACTATAGAGGCAAAATCATCATCAACCAATACCATGTCTGCAGCATCTTTTGTAACATCAGAACCAGAAATATTCATAGAAATACCAATATCGGCCTTTTTAATAGCAGGAGAATCATTAACACCATCACCAGTAGCAGCAACAATAAATCCTTCATTTTGACAAGCTTCTACAATTTATAGTTTCTAAGCAGGGGTAGTTCTGGCAAATACACAGTAATTCTTTTTAACCCATTATCTCAAATAGTATTATTCATCTTTTCTATTTTCTGAGATTGATTTATCAATAGATTCGATGATTCTATCTCCATGAACTATAATAGCCTCACATTATTCGCTAGCTTCAAACCAGCCAAGATCGGGATTTCTTTCCATTAAATCCTCGTTAGTTAGAATATCTCTGGGAATAATATTAACTTCTTTAGCTATTGCAGCTGCAGTAGGAGGTTAGTCACCAGTAACCATGATGACTTTAATACCAGCAGATCTACATTCTAAGATGGCATTGGGTACTCTGGTTTTAGGAGGATCCATCAAAGAAATGAGGCCACAGAACTAAAAGTTAGAAAGTTTGAAAGGGTATTTAGAAAGTGACGAGACATTGAAAATTGATCCTTTAGGGAATTATTCAACAGGGAGATGTAGTCTAGCAAAGCCTAGAACTCTTTCACCGCCTTTACCAAATTACAAATTTACAGCTTTGAATCTCTTTTACCAGCCTTCATCAATTTTACTTGAATTGTTATCTTTAATAACTGAAGAGCAAAAAGTCCAAATCTTTTCTGGAGCACCTTTAATGTATACAGTATAGTGACTGTTCTACAGTTTTTCTTCAACAATAGTCAAAGCAAATTTAATTTAGGAATTAAAAGGCATCTTACCATAAGTACCATCTGGGTTTTTAGCAACTACAAATTTTTCACGGAATTTATTAACATCTTCAATGTATTAGAAAAATCTAATTAAACCAGTTTCAGTAGCATCACCCATAACAGGACAAGTAAGATAATCAATATTCTTCTAATCTTTAACATTGGAGGTATCAAAACGAGCATCACTACTTATTAAGGCAGCTTATTAAAGAGCCTTAAAGTCAAGATCATTTACATCATATTCAGGCACCTCTCCTTATTTAAGAAGAGATTAGTTTTTAGTCACATAAACTCTGTCTTTGTACCACATATGCTTGACAGACATAACATTTTAAGTAAGAGTTCCTGTTTTATCAGAACAGATACAAGATGTTGAACCGAGAGTCTCAACGGCTTCAAGATTTTTTACTAGAACATTCTTTCTAGAAAGATTCTTAGCAGTAATAGCAAGTGAGATAGTAATTGCTCCTAATAAACCTTCAGGCACATTAGCAACGAGAATACCAATACCAAAAACAATACACTAGAGAATGGGATAGTTCATTTCAAAATAAGCAAGTAAAAAGAAGATAACACCTAAGAATACAGCGATAATAGTAATCATGACTACAAAACGATCTAACTCTGCACGAAGAGGAGTTTTTGTTTTTTTTTCACCAGAGGAAAGGTTGGCAATTTAACCAAGAGTAGTTGAATCACCAGTACAGATAATAATACCTTTTCCATTTCCTTCTTTGCAAAGGGTACCAAAGAAAGCTATATTGGAACTTTCAAGATAGTTTTCTGGATGAGAACATTCAACAGTACGTAAGAGAGGCTCGCATTCACCAGTTAAAGGAGAGTTATCAACCTTCATTTCATTCGATTCTAAGATACGAATATCTGCAGGAATTTTTTCACCTAATTTAATGACAACAATATCACCAATTACAAGCTTAACAGCATCAATCAGCTTGACTTCTCCTCCTCTTATGACCATAGATTTTGAAGGGATAAAATTTTTAAAAGAGTTCATGAGAGCTTCGCTCTTGGCATTTTATTAGAAAGTGATACCACAAGTAATGAGGATAACGAAAAGAATAACAATAGCCAAGTATAAATTAGATTAATCTTCAGGTGTAAGACCATAAGCTATGAAGCATAAAATAGCACCAACCCAAAGCATAAGAGCAAAACCATTGGTCAATTCTTTAAAAAGCTTAATCCAAAGAGAAGTTTTTTGTTTTTCAGTTAATTTATTCTCACCGTGGATTTATAGAAGTTCTTCAGCAGCTTTTTCAGATAGACCTTAATTGAAGTTAGTATTATATTTTTATCTCAATTGTTCTAAAGAAATCTTATGGTCTACTTTTTCAAGTAATTCTTACTTAGATTTTTCTTCTTTATTCAGTTTATTATTTTTATTGCCCTGAATTGGAGTGTTCTTAAGATCATCTCTTTAAGTGTACTACTCAGTTTAGTATGCAATAACAACGGAATTTTCATGAGCAATCCTATTCCCATCTTAGCAGTCAACAACGACATCACCCTAATTCTTAGCTCCTTAACTCATTCTCACCTATTATATTGAGTTGCTAAGTTATATAGATTGCCTCATCTCTTCAAATTTTCTGACTACAGCAGATTGTTAGGAAGAATTCAAATTAGAATTATTTCCTTAGTTTTCATTCTTCTTCATTTTTATTAAGGATTTTCAATAATAGTTATAATTTATTAAATGAATAGATTATAAAAACTTGAAAAGAGTTATTGTTTTATAAACTCTAGGTACAATCTATTGCTTCTTCCCAATATTTGCATTTTTAATTAAATTTTATAATTAATTGGAAAATTTAATAGAATAATTATGAGTTAATTTTTTCAAGAAAAAAGTGGAGATTTGGCATATTATTAAAGAAATAATAAAAAACTTATTCAATAAATTCGTCTAAAGTAAGAAACGTAATATTAAATTAATTAATAATCAATTAGATTTTATAAGAAATTCAAAAAAAAATTAGGAGAATCTAATAAATTATAGCAATAGTATTAATTATTCATTAAGTAGAGAAAATGAAAGGTTTAACAATTAAGAATTTTCCATAAACCAAAGTATAAAAAAAATAAAATAGTAGAATAAATTTAAGCACCTAGAACTATTTAAGCATTATAGAAAATGAGAATTAAATAAAATTAATTTTTAGTTTTGGAGTTTTACATTTTAAGAAAATAAAAATAATAAAACACATTATTAATTTGAATGCACTTGGAGTTTTATAAAAAGAATAAATATAGATTAATTTTAATTTTGATTGGTTTAATAATCTCTCATCAGATTCCAATTAGAATAGTATCTCAATTAATTTTATTTTCAACTCATAATCTTCTTTAATCATGCAAATCTATTTTATTTAGAGTTTTATATTTATATTTTCTCCTAGGTTAGCTATTCTAAAATTAATTCTATTCAATATTAAGACAGAATGATAGATAATATATTTTATTTCTATTGAAATAACTTCAAATTATTTTTTTAAGTAATACCAAACGCCAAATTTCTTTAAATTTTACGGCATATTAGCCAAATATTTTCTTTTATTAAAAACTTCATTTCTTCTCTAAATCTAAAATACTATAATTCTTAGTAATTTAACATAATAACCCTGAATTTTCTGTAATAATTATCGAGTATGAACTATTATAATTCTATTTATTACATTGCTTCTTATTTTACAAAAAAAGATCCTATGGAGAATGATTGGAGTATCCTTATACTATTTCATGTTTTTGTTAGGTTATCACCTTCAAATAAAATATCTTAATATAAAAATTCTTTATTGGGGATAATTTCAATCTAATTAATTTACAGGGCTTTAAAGCTAAATTAGCAGATTTTAGCAAAAAGACTGTTAAATTTAAAATTGCATTATCTATTACTAGAAAAACTTCTCTGTTGAATAAAATCTCTCAACATTTTATAAAGATATAAATCTAACCATTAGATAATCTTTACAATATGATCCAAGTTTCAAAATTATGGCAAGCAAGAAGGTGATAAATATCCATTTTTTTAAAAAAAATTTTGCTATTTAACCCTTTTATCATCATTTTTGGAATACATTAAGGAAAATAAATGAATTTTTTTCATTAATATCTGATAGGAATAGAAAAAAATTTAAATTTATTAGCTAAAGAGAAAATAAAAATATCAATTTTATAGAGCGATTCATAACAAATTTTTAAGTAGATCTAGCCTTTTTAAAAATTTACTATAGGTATAGATAAAGAAGGAAGTCTACAGAAGCAATGAATAAAGGAACTGATTTTATATCTATTTTTTTAACTATCATACTATTTAAATTTAAATTCACTCTTGATACTTGCAATAGAAATGAAATGTATCAGATCACTTTCAACATTTTTATAGAAGGACTAAATAAAGATAACAAATAAAATGTTTACAAAAATAGATATTTGCTACCAATTTATTACATTTTACTTAATCAATATTATAATTATTTGATTATAAACTTAAATAAATATATTAAATAGATGTCTTATAAAAAACATAATGAATATAAAGTTACTTGATATATAATTTTATTTCATATTAATATTCTTGCATTAAACTTATTTAGATTTTATATCAATCAAACGATTTCTATTGAATTATTTTATCATATTCTCTTCATATATATAAATTCATGAATTCAATTTTATAGTAGTTTATACATAATTATTAATTAGATTCTATTTCTAGCCACCTTCAGATATAATAGTTCACTAATCTGCTTATTTTCATCAGCTTCTATTAAAATGGTTGCTCATAACTAAACCTTTTTTAAAGAAAATTTATTTTTTAAAATAAAAAGTATGAGGAAATAAAAAAAGATAAAATTTTACTCAAAATCAAGAATTAAAGTTGTAAGTTATGAGTTAAATTTTAATTCCTTTCCAAAATCTAAAGCACTTTACTATCCAATACTATTATTACTTTAATTTATTAAAGATTTATGAAAAAAATAATAAAATATGAGACTAAATTGGAAATGATAGTGATAAAAATATTATCAAATATTACTATAAATTCAGATTTAATTTAGTAAGTTTAATGAAATTTCCTAATTCATATCCTAAACTATTAGCAGCCTCATCACCAATATTATTTTAACTTTTATATTGATTTTATTTTAAAAAAAATATAATAGTAAATAAATAAAAAATAAGTATGAAAAGCAGAGGAAATAGATATTTTACTCCAAATCAAGAGTTAATGTAGTAAGCTGTTAGCAATTTCTTAATCCTGATACAAGACCACAAGCACCCTTCTTTCCAATATTATTGCCCCTTTATATTCAAAAATTATTGGATATAAAATGTAAAGAAAATACAAATAATATAAATGTTTACTTCAAAAAAAGCTCTAATGTATTAAGATGTGAAATATTCCCTAAACCAGATCCTAAACCACAGGCTCCCTATTCCCCAATACTATTTGAGCTTTGGGATTAAATGAGTAGAATTAGATGATAATAAAGAGAAAAATAGAAAATCTTAGAACTATAATTTTACTCTAAGAAGAGCGTCAATGTAGTAAGTTAAGAGCAATTTTTTAATTTAGATCCTAAATCTTTACTTTCCTACTCTCCTATATTACTATGTCTTAATATTTATTAAGTAGAATATTAAAATTAATAAAAAAAAAGTATTTAGAAATAAAAATTAATTAAAATAATACCCTAAGTTGAGAATTAATGTAGTAAGTTAAGAGCAATTTACTAATCCAGATCCTATACCACTAACACCCTATTATCCAATTTTATTTGAGCTTTTAATTAGATAATTAATTAAAGAAAATTAAAACAAATGTAGAAGTAATATAAAAATTTACTTTAAATTAAGAGTTAAAGAGGTAAGTTAAGAGCAATCTCCTAATCCATATCCTAAACAAGAACCACCTTTTTCCCCAATTCTATTATTTCTTTTATTATTATTTAATAAAAAATAGAAAAGGAAAGAATAAATTCAAAATGAAAATTGAAGTGAATAAAACTAAAGTAAATTTCTACACTAAGTTGAGAGTTAATGTAGTAAGATTTAAGCAGTTTTTTAATTTAGATCCTATACCACATGTATCTTATCCTCCTATATTATTGCTCCTTATATGTTAATAGTAAAGTATAATAAAGAAATTAGAAAAGAAAAGTAGAATAAAATAAAAGTAACTAAAAATATTACTCCAAATCAAGAATTAGTGTTGAGAGTTATGAACAGTTTCCTAATCCAATTCCTAAACCACATAAGCCCTCTTCTCGAATTTTATTGAAACTTTTAAATTTTAAAGAATGATAAAAAAAGAAAAAAAGAATAGATGAAAATGGAATATGATAAAAATATAATAAAATGTTACTTTAAATTTAAAATAAAATTAGTAAGCTATTAACAATTTCTTAATCCAGATCCTAGACCACAGCCTCCCTATTCTTTTATGTTGTTTTTCCTTTTAAATTTTAAAATTCAATTAACATTTAACAAATTAATTAATAAAGTTGTAATGTAAGTAGGAAAAAATGAAAATAATAATAATTCTACTCTATGCTTAGAGTTAATTCCTTAAGTTATAAACAATTTCCTAATCCAGATCCTAAACCAGAACTACCCCAATCTCCAATATTGTTAAAGCTATTGTATTTAAGGAGGAATAATAATAATAATAATAATAGAAAAAATAGAGAAAATTTAAAAATAGAATAAAATAATATCCATTAAAAATATTTAACAGCAATAAATGAACCCTATTGCTGTAAGAAAATATTAGTGAGAGAGAAAATTAAGAGATAAAGTACAATAAAATAAATAATCTTAAATTTTACTCGAGCTAAAGAATTAACGATGTAAGTTTATGACATCCTCCTATTCCTAATCCTAAGCCACAAGCACCCCCATATTCAATATCATTATAGCTTTAATATTTAAAGATTAAAGTAAAAACTGATGCTATTAATATTTTACTTTAAACTAAGAAATAATGAAGAAAGTTCTTAACAATTTCCTAATCCAGATCCTAAAGCACACAAACCCAAATCTCCAATTCTATTTTCTCTTTTATATTAAGATTTAAAAATAATAAATTTAAAATAAATAATAAAAATTAAAAAAAATGTTTACTCCAAGCATAGAGTTAATTCATTTAGTTAGGAAAAACTTCCTAATGCTAATCCTAAACTATGTGCACCCTATTCCCCAATGCTACATTAACTTTTATTTTAAAGTTATAAATAGAACCAGAGACTAAAATAATTATAAAATAGAATACTCTAAGTTTAAATTTAATGTAGTAAGTTATGAACAACTTCCTAATCCCTATCCTATTCCTGAAGCTCCTTATTCTTCAATGTTATTGTAGCTTATTTATTAAAAAAGTTTCGAGTAATAATAAATTAGGATGAAAAATAGAAGAGATTTAATTAACATAGTATTTTACTTTAAATTAAGATCTAATGTAGTCAGGTATGAGCAAATGCCTAATCCTTTTCCTAATCCACAAGCTCCTTCTTATTAAATACCGTTATTGCTTTTACAATTAAGATATTTATAGAAAAAATTTGTTGAAACAATAAACAATTCTACGCTAGATTTAGAGTTAATTTGGTAATTTATAAATAATTTGTTAAACCAGATCCTATACTGCATGCTCCCAATTCTCCTATGCTATTGTTTCTTTTATGTTTAAAAAGTTAAGAAACAATAGAGAGAGAATATTTAGAAATGAAGAGAATAATAAATAAAATCTACTCTAAGTTTAGACTTAATGAAGTAAGCTATGAGCAATTTTTTAATCCAGATCCCAAACCACAAATACCTTGCTCTTTAATGCTATTATTGCTTTTAATTTCAAAGTTTTAGAAAATAATAAAATTAAATTGAAAATGATGAAAATGGGAGAGATTAAAAGTAAAATTTTACTTTAAATCAAGAATTAAAGTAGTAAGTAATTTGCAATTTCCTAATCCTGATCCTAATTAACAAGCACCCTATTCTTCAATATTGTTATTACTTTTATATTTCAAAAAATTGAATGAGTTATATTTAGAATAGATTAATTTTTCTTTTAAATGAATAAAATAACATAGTTGTTTTACCCTAACTAACTTTATTTTTTGTATTTTAATGAAAATTCCTTAAATTTTTAATGAACTTACAAATAAAATAAGTTTGAGAGAGTTACTAATGGTAAAACGGTTGTATTTATTTTAAATAAGCTTTATAAATAAAATTCACTAATTTGTTGAAAAGAAATTATAAATGTAAGAAGATTTTGATAATAGTTTATTTTTGTATAAAATAATAAAATAGAATAAATAAGAAGAAATGAAAAGTAGCAGATAATAATAAATAAATTTTTACGATAAACCAAGATTTAATACAGTTAGCAACTAACAATTTTGTAATCCTAATCCTAAACCACAGGCACCTTAATCCTCAATGTTATCTCCACTTATATATTTATAGATTTAATAAAAGTAACAACACTTCTTTTGTAATTTACTGAAAAATGATAGTTCGATTATCTTTAAGATAATGTTGTTCTATTTGCTATTAATATCAAAATAATATAATATTAAGGTAGTTTATTAAAAAATTAGATAATTACATTCTTGAATATGTATGATTTCATTATTTATAACAGATTATTTTTAACTTTTTTTTCAACAAAATGGAATTATTAGCTTTTAATTAAGTCTCTGATAACAATTAATGATAGATATTATTCTTAAATAAAGTTTTAATTATGTTACAATTAATAATTATGGTTAAACACTATGGTTTGTCATTTATTAGGGTAACTTTAATAGGTAGTTATCGCAGTATAAGTTAATTTAGTAAATACAGATTTTTTAAAAAAGTTTTAAATTCAATGAATAAAAATGAAAAGAATTACAATATATGATATTAATAAGTAAATAAATAAGATTGATTTTATTGTAGAAATAATAATAAAAAAATAATATTTAATTAGTCTCTTAAAATATTTAAGTTTTAATATCCAAAAATAATAGTGTTTTGAATAGTAGAATATTTAATCATGAGAGTTAAGTGTAGTTTTGTTGATAGATAGGTTGATAGTATGATTAAGTAGATATATTACTTCAAAATATTAGTAAATTAAGATTTCACAATTACATATAGATAACATTAAAAAGAAACTATTTTGATTAATCTATTTATTTAAACTGCAAAAAAGACTTAATAGATATTTATTTATATTACTACAGGATAGAAAATAAAGGTTGAAGAATTACCTAAAAAATGAGAAAAAATTCAAATAAATCGAATTTAAACATGGAGTAATTAATCATTATTTTATCATGTAGCAACTTATTTATATTCTTATTAAAGAAACTAGTACTTCCTTAATCCATACTAAACCAAGTGGACTTAAAGACAATCCATATAATCAGAAAAGAATCATACTGTCCCTGATTATCATGATGATAATGATAGATCAGAATCTTCATCCCGTTAGAAGTTAAAATTAATGGCAAATACCTCATATGGAGGGGGGATAGCTTCAGCTCGTAGTTATAAAACTTCTTCTCGCTCAGCATAAAATAATATAGGTACTCCAAAGATATTTCTTTCAAGAGATACTTAATCAAGAATAAAAAGTGAAAACTTTTAAAGCCCTATGAATTGCACAGGCTTTTCAACAAGCCCAATTAGCAATATTAACAAAGCAATAACAGAATTCACAAAAAATATAAAATAAAAGCCCTGGGAAGATTATTTAGATTAAGTTAGAAATGCTATAACTATAGAATAGCTAATATTTGATGATTAGTTTTTACATAAGCTCAAATACTCTATTAATTAAGCATTTTCACATATCAAGCTGCTAGAAGAGACAGAAAGAATTACAAAAAAGGAAATTCAAAAGCTATAAAAGATCAATGAATTCCTCACTATTTCTACAAATAATGTAAATAAGCATTGAATTTAATAAATTATCAATGTAATTTTTGATAAAATGTTTAGAAAGATGCAATATACAAAGAAGCTGTAAAAGAAAATATCTAGATTAAGCAGTAATTGAGAAATGTTACTGAAGCATTAAGAAAAAAGGAAGATAAATTCATTTAAATTTAATAAAAATTTGGTAATATAAATGATATAAATGATTTCAACACAATACAAAACCCAAATTCTAAGTAAGAAAATCTTATTTTATTTAATATGATAATTAGTTAACATTATATATCTTCAATATAGAAAAGCTGAAAAGAAGCCTGATGTATTTAAATAACCAAGGACTATATAGAATTAGCAACAATCATAGAGTATATTAGATGGAGAAGAAACTCCACTCTCAAATTTGAATGATTAAAAGTTATAAAGGCAATTAACAGATATTAAGTAAAAGCACATGAATAGAGCATAATCTATTTTGATCTTTGAGCCATAGCATGAAAAGAAAGAATAGGATAAAGAGTAAGAAAAAGAACCTATATCCTAGATATTTAGTGTAGGATTTGGATAGAAATTAGATGAATAAGGTTTAAAAATAGAAGACATTAAGTCTATGAATGATGAAAACAATAATCTACTTTACCTATATCAATAAGCAAATCCTTATGTTAAAAGTAGAAAACAATCTAATGTAAGTAACTTCACTCATTAAGAAAACTATGATGATGATGACGATGAAGACTTGATTTAGAAAACTAGATTTCATTTCGTTCAGCATTCAACAGATTTTTATTTCTTTACATTGCTCTTAGATCTAAATATAAGTACATTTTAATAGCATATTTTTAAATAATAGTTTTAAGTTTTAATTAAAGTTTATTATAAAAGTTTATTAATACACCTTAGAATTACAAATATATATTTCTTATTCATGAAATTTATATAATAGAAAAAAAAGAGTTTAAAACCAATATTTTTTATTTCCACATCCCATTAATTCTCTTTAAATTTTAAATTTGATTGAGTTAGTATTTAAGCAATTAAAAAATTATGTCAATGATCAATAATCATTTAAATATATTTAAATAAAATTTAAATTAATAGGTGATAATTAAATTATGCAGTACTATACTTAACATAAAAATGTTAGTTTTATTTAAGAATAAATGTCTCTACCTGATAAATTATTAAATCTTTTATCCAATTTGAATAAAGAAAACTTTTAAATGATGTTTGATTCCATAAAGTATTAATAGCAAATTGCAGAGATAGCAGTAAAAGTTATAATTAAGCTAAAAAAGATCATTTAAGTAGTTTCAAATATAAATTCTTAAATTTTAGTACCTGACGCTTTTGAAGTGATAGTAAATGAAACATGTAGAATTATTGATTGTGATAGGTATCAACATTTTTTAAAATTAATAATATAGTAATTATTTAAATTTAAATGAATAGATCCTCTGTTTTTTTAACAGATTATGATAGATAAGAATTATGGACTAAAGTTGCAAAGGGCACAAACACAATTAGAGTATCTCTAAACAAAGGTTTAGTAGGGCATGTTGCAACCAAAGGAGAAACTCTCAATATCTTGGATGCTCATAAAGATTATAGATTTAATAGAGATATAGATAAAAAAACTAACTATAAAACTAAGAGTGTACTTTGTGTTCCAATTTTTGATAGGGATAGAGTTAACATCGTTGGTATGTTATTTTAAAACTGCAAACTTAGGGATAAAAAAATTTTTTTAATTTATAAATAGGTGTCTTATAAGCAATAAATAAAAATAATTAGAGTTTCTTTTCAAAAGATGATGAAGGATTAATTCATATAATGGCTACAGTTGCTCAACAATTATTAAGAAACTCTATGTTTAATGACTAAAATTAATCATTCTAATAGAATTTGAGATCTTTATTATCTATTGGATTCAAATTAAACCGCTTCAAATCTATAGAAGAATTAATCCCATAAGCTGAATATTTATTGTCTAAAACATTTGATATTCCTGAATGCAGAATATACTTATACTCAGAAAAGACGAACAAGTTGGTTAGATATATTTCAAATACTGAACTCCAAGAATATGACATTAATATAGGTACATACTCCATTTAAATAAATTATTTAATTTAAATTGTTTACTAAAAAAAGGTTTAGTTGGAGAATCATTTACCTAAGGATTTTCTGTAAGTGTATCGAATGCATATAGCCATAATAGATTTAATAATTTAATTGACATTAATACTTCTATGCCAGTTAGCTGCTTACCTATATATGCAGTCAAATCAACTACATCTAAATTTAAAATAGGAGTCATTACAGTGATAAACTAAAAAGGAATAGAAGGGATTTCGTATAGAATGAATTCAACAGCATAAAATGGTGAATCTAATAAGAATGTTAATAGTATTAAACCTGGAGTAGCTTCTACATTTGAAGAAACTATTTCTACATTTGGATAAATTGTTAGTCAAATAGTAGTTAATATATAAAAAATGAACTTAGATGATTATTGAAATGATCTATCACTCACTCACTCACTCATTCATTCAAACCTCCTTCCTTATTTATAAATTCATATTTCAATAAATAATATTTATATTTTAACTTTTATATTTATTATCAATCTTAACTATTAACAATATCATTTCAACTATTTTTATATACTACTTACTTCCATTTTATTTATTTTTTATTAATTTATTAGTTCATTTAAAGAATTAACAAAATATTTTAAAAATTATTCCTCACTTTATTTGTAAATTATTTATTAATATAACTGTAAATATTTCAAAGGCTTTAGGAGGGTAAATAAAAAATATGAATAAAACTACTTTTTAAATTAATAAAATATAATTAAATTGTTAATATTAAAAATCCTCATCATATAAAATATTTTTCACAAATATTGTTGAAATAATTATTTGAATCAGAAAAGTAATGCAAATAAGGTAATCAAAGCAGATAATGTGAGGAAATCTGCATTGGTATCCTTAGTAGCACAAGTACCATATTAAATAAATGTACATATACCTGCTTTGGTGCATTAGTCTGAAGTTTTTAAATTATTGGTACAGATATTAGCATTAATAGGAGTACAAGAGAAATAAGTTGCTTCACAGTAATTATCACATTTAGAGGGGTTAGTTGAAACACATTTAGTAGGGTTGTTGCATTTATTAGGAACAGCAGGAGTGTAAGTACAACCAGTTATGTTTTTGCATGTAGTTAGATCATTACAAAGATTAGCTTTAGTAGCACAAGTAAAAGTAGCAGTAGTTTTACAGAAATTTACATCACAAGAATTTTCTTTACAATTTGTACCACCAACTGTAGTGTTGTCTGAACAAGTGATACTCAAGTTGCAAGTAGCAGAAGCAGTCTAACAATCAGATATGGTATTGTTTTTAACACAATTATCATTTCATTCTTATTTACCAGCATCCCATAAACAACCTTAGTTTGTTGAGCACGCAGCATCTTATAGATTCTTACAATCACCTTTAGGAGCACAAGACTTAAAAGCTTAACTACAGTAATTATTAGAACAATCAGCAGTAGTTGTTTTGGCTTGGCATACTCCAGTTTAGTAAGAGCAAGTTGTTCCTTGGGTACCACTACAGTTTTTATCACCATTGCAACTATCAGAAGTAGTATAAGCTTAACAGGTTTTATCAGTATCAGCCTTCAAATCACATTTAGCTTAAGTAGCTTGTTCCCAACCACAAGCAATACTGACTTTTTTACAAGTAGCTTCATCAGCAGTTGATTTAGTACAGTCGAGACTATCTTTTACTTTGCAACTAGGAGGATTAGAGATACAATTTTTTTATGCTTCACCACAACTTTTGGAATCAAATAAGGTACATGTAGAAATGCAATCAGTATTGCCATTTTTAGGAGTAAAATTACAATTGAATTCAGTGCATAAATCTTATTGAAAGATGGAATCACATATAATGGGAATAGTGATAACAAATCTAGCGATAAAGGCAATAATAATGAGAGAATACATTTTCAATTATTGGCTATTTTTACCTTACCTTATTAAAGTATTTTTTAATTAAATTTTATAATTTAATAATCAAAATTGGCATGAAGATTTGTAATCTAAAAACCTATTTAGGTATGTTTTGATGTAATAGTAGATGATGAGGGAATATTTTATTTTTATTTTTAATCTGACAAAAAATATCTGTTTCTTTTCCTTTATAAAGAAAGTAACGCATACAATTTAACTAATCTAAATTATAACAAAGTAATATTGTTATTATTTAACCTTCTTTAAATTTTGCTAAATAAAATAATTTCCAGCATCTTTCTTTCAATTTTCGAATCTTTTCAATACATTTCAGCACCTCTATTAATTTTTTCCTTATATTTCTTTCTTTATTTATTATCAGATTTAATCTAGTAGATTGTGAGCAAATCTTCTTAGCTTTAGAAAAATTTACTAAAGCTAAATTATTAAATTCAAGGATGAATTTGAGAGAATTTTGAGTAAGGAAGCCTGCAGCTTTACTTATGTTAAAGGGAAGAGATATATTTTTTAAAAGCATGATAATTGCTTTCAATATCTATAAGAGGGTAGTACAAGTATCATAATTTGAATGTGAGTGCTCATAGCATCTTAACTTACCCACTTTCTAACCTATTTTTATCCTTAAAAAAATATATGTTGATTACACTATAAATCATAAAAATTTTACAAAAAATTAATAATACGCAGTTTATGAATATCAAGTCTTTACTTAAAAAATCTCTATTATAAATGAATATTCTGTCATTATAATAAATATCTTGCCTAATAAAGATAATAATAATAGATAAATTAAAATGTATTTAAACTCTATCTAAATCTATTTTGATATCTATTCAATTCAATTAATTATAAAAATAACTCATCTTTTAAAAACCATTCTTTCTTTTATTTTTACTAGCTTATCAATAAGGATAGTAAATTTTAGAATTTATTTTAAAAATTTATTATTCATGATCTCTTATCTGATAGATATAAGCATCTAAAAAATTTGTCAGGGTTTAAAAAAGTAAGCAATAACAAAATTCTATTAAAATATAATTGGTTTTTAATTTAACTTGATTATGATACGTTTCTATATTCAAAATGTAATTAAATTCAGCTAATAAGATTCTTTTATAAAAAATATAAAAGAAATAGTACTGTTTTGACTAATTTCTATTAATAAAAATGGAATAGAATAGAGTTGATTAATAATGTTTTATTAATTTAAGAGATTACAAAAATAATATTCTTTATTTTTAATAAAAGTAGTAAGATTTTTTATTTACAATTGTAATTTATTGTTTAAAATTTTAATAGAATTATAAAAAATTGTTGAAATTCTAATACTGTCAATGCTCATATATTAAGGGACCAAAAAGATTTTTTCTCAAAATTTTGAATTAAAACTTCAAAATTAATGAGAAGTTAGTTACCCATAAAAATTTAGTGGGGAATAATTAAATATTAAATAATTAGACATTTTAAAAAGAATATTAGAATTTTATTTTAAATTATTGAATGATATTTGATTGCCATTTAATAATGTGGTTTATTAATATAAAAAAGAAATAATTTGTAGAGTGATAGTTAAATTTGAAATAAAATTGAGTAGGTAAGCAAGCAAGATGATTAACAATATAGAATACATATTTAGTGATTCTCTAAAGAAATAAGGATCATCTAATTTTTAATTCAAGCAATCTACCAACCATCGTTTTCATCTTCTACTTCTCCTTTAGCAGCCTTTTCTGCTTTATTTCTTCTCTCTTCTCTTTTAATTTATTTCTGTCTGCTGTAGTATTAACCATCAGCAATTCTAATTTGGTTTTCGAATTCAGGATCAACTTCTCTTTGTCTAGAAGGATCAAGAGAAATAGCTTCTCTCTTTACAGGGAATTTTTCCATTCTTTTTAAGGTTCTTTTATCAGCTTTTTATAATTTGAAAATCCAATCTGGGACATCACAGCTTTATTAAAAAATAAAATTAGTTAAACTGTTTTGATTGAGTAGTTATTTTATTAAAATAATGGATCTTAAATTACCCTGAAATCTTAAGCATATTTCCTAAACTTCTAAGTAAAGGCTGATCTTCATTTGTAAAGAAAGTAATAGCTCTACCAGTTCTTCCTGCTCTTCCTGTACGACCAACTCTATGAATATAATTAATCATTGTTTAAGGGAAATCGTAGTTGATAACCAAATTGACTCCCTTAAAATCTATACCTCTAGCCATCAAATCACTACAAATCAAAGCCCATATCTTACCAGTTCTAAAGTCTTGAAGAGTTTGTTCTCTCTCTTCTTTTTATTTATCCTATGATAATAATTAATTTTTAGTCTTATTTTAAAAAATTAAAGTCTTACTGAGTCAATCTTATCTATCTTGATGGGAGTATTAACACAAGAAACTTTTATCATTTAGAGTAATTCATCACCTCTTTCCTTCGATTAGACGAAAATAAGGACAGGTGGGTTAAATTCACCATTATTAATGATATTTTTTAATTCTAGTAACTTACCATATTCACTCTAACAGTAGGAAAGTGATTATTCAATAGTAGATAACACATTATTTTTACCACCAATCTATAATTTTATAGGATCATGTATAATATTCTTTACTAACTCTTCGACGGGATGTTAAATTGTAGCACTGAAAAGTAAATATGTTAAACCAACTTTTTCCTAAAATATTTCTAAAATCTTCTTCATTTAACCAGCAATATTCTTTATATAAATTAACATAGTAAATATTTCTTAATATCTTATAAATTAAATATAAAATATTTACAAATTCAAAGTATCTATCAGCTTCATCAAATACTATATATTCTAACTTATCAAATACTACTTGAGATCTTCTTACCATCTTCAAGAATTTTAAAGGGGTACAAATGAGAATATCAATATGTTCAAGCTATATTTTGAAGGCATTGATTTCCATGTTGATTTTAGACATATATTTAACTCTAGGAGCATCCTTAACACCATAATTCATGAATTCAATTTCTCTTTTAATTTATTCAGCCAATTCGTTTGAAGGTGCAAAAATAAGTGCTCTAACACCATTCTTCTAATGATTTTCTAATTTCTTTAATAAAGGTAAGCAATAAGCTGCAGTCTTACCACTACCAGTTGGAGCAAGAGCAAGTAAGTTTCTTTTCTATTATTTTATTTATAGTAAATTAGTTAAAATCACTAGAGTTAATGTAGTAATTTTACTTCCATAATAATAGGTACAGATTGCATTTAAATTGGAGTTGGTTTTTCGTAACCAGCTTTCTTCATGTTTTCAAGAACCTTAGAGTCAAATCCATATCTCCTAAATTAGGATTAAAATAAATAAAATATTAGATTAATAATATTTATATCTTCAGTTAAATTTATTAATTATTTAATTATGCTTCTATCTATTTATTATTATTCCTTTTATTTTTAATTTATTTTCTTAGTAGAAATAAACCTTTTAAGGAGAAGAGGGATACTAGATTTCTTGCAGCATATCTATTTTAAGCTTTACTGAAAAAAAATAAATAAATGTAATTACTTTTGCATTTTTGTAAAGTTTGTCAAAAGGGGAGGGATATTATCACCCTCTACCTTAATCTTGTAGAGTTTCATTAAAGCCTTAGTTTTTTATTACTTTAATTGCTATTAATGTTCCCAATCTTTTTCTAATTCGTCAATACTCATCTTTCTACGAGATTTGGTTTAAGTAATTTGCTCATTTAATTGCTTAAGATTTTCATTATCACTATCATCACTATCATTTTAATTATATTTAGAAGCTATATTTGTATCTGACAACTTTCTCTTTGGAAGTGAGCTTTCTCTTTCGCCTTAATTTTATTTTTCTTATTTCTATTGTAATTATTATTAAGGATAAATGGTAGGTTAATGACTAGCTAAAATTGATTAAGTTTTATGATTACATTTTAAAATCTATTGTTTTCCTCCTTCTTTTAAAATGATGTTCCTGTTTTCAAAAGCTAAAAGAAATTAAGCTTCTTTTTAGTGTCCTTTTAGCCTTATTGGCTTGTTGTTGATTTCCCTTGTTACTTCATTTATTATGATATCCTTATATTTTTTAATAAAATCTATCTTCTTATACTTTTTATTCTGACTATTGATTACTTTTATCCAAAGAATTTATTATTATCAATATTTCAATATACCATACCATCCTTAATCAAAGATTGCTCAAATTACTTAAATATTAAATATCAATTTTTTTATTATAAAAAAATAAAGAGAGCAAGCAAACAAACAAACAAAAAACAAGCATATCAAGAAATAACAACTATTTTTATTGATCAAACAAAAATTTGTTTTAAAAATCTAAATTTTCTAAAATGTTAATTAATACTTTGAATATTCCTTTTATAGAATATTTCTGTATTCTTAAAAAGAGTGTTAATATTCTAGATTTATTAAAATCACTTTTTCTACAATCCACTAACTCTTTATTATTTAATTTTAATAAATCTAGTGAGTTTTTTAATATTTTGAATAAAATAAATAAAATTTATTGTATCCTCAACAATATTTATTATTTAAAATTTCTTTTAAATATTAAATAGAAAATATTATATCAATTTTAATTAACATATTTTGCATAATTTATTACAAATTTAATTTTTTTTATTAAAAATGATAGAATTCAAAATTGTAATTTCTTATTCTTGATTTATAGTTGGATTTTATATTATTTTCTTTTAATATTCATTATTAATTGATTATCTCTATTTTATAGAGTTCTCCTTAACTTTTTAAAAAGAAGAAATAAAATTACAAATTTAAATGATTGTGGTTTATAATTTACATTAGGATTTTACTCATTTTTTATTAGATACTCTTGATTAATATATAGTAGGATTTTATGTTATTTTTATTTTCCTCCATATATCAATCAATCAATATTATTTTTTCACTCTATTTTCTTATCTTTTGGAAGCTAGTTTTAAAGCATAATAGGGTTTTTACTTTAAATATTATAAATTGGGATTAACGGATATATTTACTTATTTACTTTTATATTTTAGCTAACACTAAATTTTCCAGTTTTAGGTATATAATAAACTTTCTTTTTTATTTAAAAAGAAATTTTAGTAAGGATTAACTATTATATTTCATAATTATAATAATAAATTTATCATAAATAGATAGAAAATAGATAAAGTTTGATTGTAAATTAAGAATAGTAAACAATATTTAGAGTGTAATTTAAGGAAAGTAAGATTTCATTAATCTTCTATTATTCTTTAAATTTTAAACTAATCTTCTAAAAAACTAAATCAGCTAAATATTGCGCAACAAATTACGAAATTAGAAGATTTATTAAAAACCAATTAGATCCCTATTTTAATTAATTAATTAAATTTAGTATTAATACTAAGGAATTTGATGCACTGAATTGGATATAATAATAATAAAATAATGTTCTAAAAAATGTAGCAATCAATAATTTAATCCAAAGAGGAAAAGATCATTTTTAATATTGAAGCAGTTATCTCGGACTGCTAAGAAAAGAGAACTAATTTTGAAGTGGCCAGATAAAGAAACTCTATAATTAGTCTCTCAAATGAGAACATTAAAAACTTTAAAATAATTGAAGATGATACAGTCAAAGTCCCAAATGTAAATAGAACTTTAAGAAGATATGAGAATCCTTAAACTAAATGGTTTGGCCATTTTACTGATAATCTACAAGATCTTCAAATAAGCAAATCTGATTTAGAATTACCGGAAATAACTATTTTAGCAGCACATGGAGGTGCCTTTGACTTCAAAGAATTTGCTAAGCTTGAATAAGGTTTTGGAGAAAAGACCTGCAGATGGATAAATTTTGCTTACCCTGGATATGATGGATTCGATGATAAAAGAGGAAGCTATAGAGGAAGCGTTAAAGAATAATGCTAATTGATTGCTGAAATCCTAGATTATTTGGACATCAGAGAAGTAATCTTTTTAGGACATTCTTATGGTGGTTATTTAAGGAACTATTTTACATTAATGTACCCTTAGAGAGTTATTGCTACAGTTTCTATTGCTACCCATAGCTATGAGCACAATATTGGATTTAGGTCATGGGTTGAATGCATAGAGAGACCACTTAGACAGTACTAGGTTTCCTAAGCTGATCTATTAAAGTTATTAAATGACAGTAATAAAAAATAAGAAATTACTAAGAGTATTTAAGAATCATTTAGATACATGAGAGATAATTTTGGAGTGTAATTAGCTGATATTGAAGAAAACAAAATTTTAAATTAAATTAGAATTCTCTACCAGTAAGACCATCCAATAGAAATCAAAGAGACTTTTAAATTCCTTAATCCAAACATTCCTCATTTAATATCTTTTGGATTTGATGATCCTCTTATCCCTTTAGACAAATAGACAGAAACTATTTACTATTAGTAAAATTACGCAAATCGTTAACCTTTTAAACTAAGAAAGACTAAAGAAGTAGAAGAAATTCTCAAAGACATTGATTTTGATTATGAAAAAGAAGTGTTTTATGACAATTTCCTGTTCATGTTCGAAAAAAGTGGACATATTCCACATTTAAAAAGAGCTAATGAATTAGGCTTTAGTATTAGAATATTTGCAAGGCTTATAAATAATCTTAATTCTACTAATCAACTTTCACATCTATAACAAAAATTTCCTAAACTTTGAATATTTTATTATCAACTAATTTTATTTGTTTGTTTGTTTGTTTCTTTTACTTAAATTTATAGCCTAATTTAACTCAAAAATTTAATTTTGCAAAGAGATTTAGATAGTAATTAGGGATTTTCTATTCATTATGAATTCAACAATAATTAATGAATGATAGATATTTTATAAATATCATATTTTATAATAAAAGAAGTGATTTTAAAAATAAAATAAGTAAAAAAATAATAGGAGATAATTATGTAATAACAGTTAATTTCTTTGCTTCTTATATTTTTAGTAATAAAAAATGAGGATAATCTATCACAACTAGCTAGTGATAAAAATCTTGTAAAAATATATAAGTTTTTAGTTTTTTCATTTTTTGTTGAATTAAATAAATAAATTTTAAAGTTGTTAAATTAATATAATAAATATAAAAAAATATGAAATACTTTTAATAAGAAATAATTGAATTATTCATTTTATAGGATGTTCTAAATATTTTCTCAGCCTTTTAAATTTAATAAAAAGTTTAATATATTTAGTTAATTAATTAATAACTTACAGGTAATATGAGTTAGCCTTGCAGATTTTAATAGTAGCAGTTTTAAATACTTTTTGTTTGTAAATCTATTAAATTTATTAGTAAATAAAGTTGAATAATTTTGAATTTTTAAAGGAGAGCGTTAACAAACAATCGGTATTATTAATTAGATTAATGATAATTATTTTTACTAGTAGCCATGTGTGAGGTAAAGGTACAAACTTGTAAGATTTTGGCATTATTTTATTCCTTGCACTAAGCTAACAGCTCCTTAATCATAAAACTAGTTTTTCCTTGATATATTTAAAAAAGAGGTTAAAGATTATAGGCTAAACGCCAAATTTAAATTATTTACTAAAGGTTAAGATTTAAGTCTCTAAGTTTTAAAATTTATCCAATAGCAAGACCTATACCTGAGATACCTTTGTTTGCAATCGAATTTTCTCTTTATTAATGAAAATTAAAAACAATTAGTAACTGAAAATAATAAGTTTAAAAGCATTTACTTTAATTACAAATTTAAAGATATAAGATTCTTGCACTTTTGTATTCCATTTACTAAATTATAAGCACCTAAATCACTAACATTATTATTGCTTTTATTTATTAAAATTCGTATGTTAAACTAATTAACTCAAATATTTAAAGATTACTTTAAATCTAACATCAATATTTATAGATTCTAGCATTATCCTAAGCAAATTCCTAAATTAGATGCTCCTTTGTGTCCAATTTTATTATAGCTAAGATAAAATTGATACTATTATTATTGTCATTAATTTTAATAGTATAATTAATTATTTACTATAAAGTTAGTTTCAACTCAGCTAGATCCATACATTTACTAATACTTGAACCTAAGTCAAGTACTCCTTAATCCCCAATTTGGTTATAACTTCATTAAATAATGTTATTTATCATTTAGGTATTATTTTTACAGAAAATCTTAAAAAGAATTATTAAAACTTACTAAAGATCTAGTGCTAAAGTTTGCAGATTTAAACATTATCCTATTCCAAATCCTAGGCCAGCAGCCCCATCATCGCCTATTGAATTAAATCTTTTATTTACTGATGTCTGCCTTTTAAATTGGATATATTTTTCTAAATTAAATTAGAAAATGGAAAATGAAATTTAACCTCAAATAAAGCTTTAATGTAGTTAGATTTAGACATTTTCCTAATCCTTACCCTAAATCTATTGCTCCTTGATCATGAATAGCATTTTATCTATGTAAATTATAAAAATAATAATATTTTTATTTAGTAAAAACCAAGTAAATAATATGATTTAAATTTACTCAAGACATAGAGTTAATTCCTAGAGATTTTTTAATTAGCTTAATCCAAATCCCAATTGTAAGGCACCATAATCGCTTATATTATTTTATCTTTTTTTAATTTTAGAAAGATATAGAAACTATTAATTGATGTAGATAAAAGATAAGAGAATGCTTTGGATATAGTTTAGATTTATTTATTTATTAATTATATATCTCATTCTTTTAAAAATTATTAATCATTCGTTGTATTTTACTATAGGCTTATTATTAGTGTTTCAAGGCTTTTCGATTGTCCTAATTCAGCCCCTAAACTAGCTAAGCATTCATCTCCAATTTTATTTTCTCTTTTTTTAAATGAAAAGATGTAATAAAGAGAAGGTAAATTGATAAATTTCGTATTTACTAAAGATTGAGTGTTAACTTAGTAAGATTATTACATTAACTTAATGCTCTTCCTAAGAAACTAATTGTCTATTCTCCATTCTATTACTTGCTATTTAATATTTTATCAAAATAAATAATTTATAGAAAGCATAAATTATTAAATACTCCAAATGAAGGGTTAAGTCTTTAATATTCTAGCATTGACCTAAACTAGATTAGCTCTCTCCATCATAGCTTAAGTATTTCAAAATAATATTAATTTAATAATGGATTTTATTCAATTAAACATCATTATTATTTTCATTACCATACATAAAGTATTAGAGTTGTAAGTTTTAGGCATTAGCTTAACCCTGATCCTAACCCAAATTTAATTGATTCACATATCTAATTTGGCCTTATTAAATTTCCAAATTAAATTATTAAAAAGAATATTAGAGAATACTTTGATTAGATATTAAAAGGTAATACCAATTTAAATATTTACCTTAAATCAAGTATTAATTTCTTCAGTTCTTTGGACTCACCTAAACCTGATCCTAGGCCAAATACACCCTGAGTACCAAAATTATTTTAGCTTTTTTAAGTTTTTAAAATGAGTTATTATGAGCAATTAAGTAATTTAATTTTTTAATTACTCCAGTTAAAGAATTAATTCCTCTAGACTTGGTATTTCTCCTAATCCTTATCCTAATTAAGATATTCCTTCATCTCCAATATTATTATCTCTAAATATTTAAATAAAAAGATCATAATTATTATTAATTCAAGAAAATAAATTAAAATAATAAGCTGCTTTCCTAAATTCAAGTACAGTAGTTTTAATACTTAACGATTTTCCTATTCCAGTACCAAACCCAGAAGCTCCATTATCCTAAATAAAGTTTTTTCTTTTGGCAATAAAAAGTTAATAATTATTTTTTTAGATATAAAATTAACTATTTATTTCTAAAACTACTGTAATTTATAATTTTATTTAATATAATTTAGGATTTGTAATAATGGGAACAAAAATAAAAAAAAAATTTTTTTTTGAAAAACCTAAATTAATGAGAAAATTAGTAATTTAATCAGTTTTAGGGTAGTTAGTTTGAATTGTAATTAATAGAAAATCATTAAAATAAAGTTTGTTTAATTAACGATTACATTTTTTGTGTTTTGATTTTAATTTCTAAATTGAATTGTAATAATAAATTTAATTTGAATATCTTATTTTGAAAATAACTATTGATTGATTGATTAACTAGATTCATAACCTTTAAAAAATAATTAAATATTGCTTATTATGTTTGTTTACTGAACGTTTAGATTTAAATAAGTTAAACACTTCATAGATCCTAATCCAACTCCAAGATTTGTGGCTCCTTCAACACCAATTTTATTTTAACTATTGTAAGAATTCAATTTGGGAATAAAATAAAAATAAATTTAAATAAACTATTAATTGATTCATCTAATAATATTTTTTGTATATTTTTACAAGAGATTAAGAGTTAGAGCAGATATATTTGCACATTATGATAATCCTTAAGCTAAATTAGAAGCACCTTAAAAACCTATTTAACCTATTCTGTTTAACAAAACTATTGTAAAAATCCAAAGAAATAGAGAAATAGTCAAAATACTATAAATTAAGGGTAAGTGTACTTATGTTTTCACATTCTTTTAATCCTTATCCTAATCCTTAAGCATTCTCATCGTTTCCACTTTTTATTATTTTATTATTGTTTTTGATGGATAACAGTGAGTCAGTATATTTAAAAACACTGTTTTAAGGCAAAGTTAAAAAACTAAATTACTGTAATGTTAAATCTAATCTAAGGAGTTTCTTGCATTAGCCTAGACCTAATAATAATTCCTATACACCAATACTTCCAAATTAGTTATGTCTTTTAATAATTTAAAAATTAAAATTTATTATTTTTCTGATTTGTCTAATATTTGGATGAATTAATTTAACAAGATTTTATCGTAAGTAAAAATATCTTGAAGGAGAGATTTAATTGAATATTAATTAGCCAATGAAAATAATATCATTAAGCAAGTATAAAAAATATAAAATGATCTATTTTCTATTAACAAATAAATCTATCGATTTAGACATTTCAATTTGAAAATTTAATTTAATTTTTATCATTAAAAATTAATTAATTCTTGTTATTTTTTATATATTGAAGTATAATTACTATAATAAAAGTATTAAGCTAATTAGATTTGAGCATTATCCTATTCCTAATCCTAAACTCTATGCTCCTTACTAGCCAATATTATTATTGCTTTTATTATTTTAAATAAATTGTAGTTAGTTTACAATTCAAATAAATTTAATTTAGTAATACTATAGATTGAGATATAAATTTTCTAGGTTACCACAATATCCTAATCCTGTAGCTAAATTAGCAGCACCACTATCACCAATTTTATTACCTCTTTAATAAAATAATATTTGAAGAATTAGCTTATTCTTTAATAGCAGCAAATCAGCAGTTAAGAAAAATAGATAGATAGATATCCGTTTTAAATAAAAAATATAATTAATTTTAGCTTACTATAGAAATATTTTCAATTTGAATAGATTCTTTAATGATTTTAATTAAGATTCAAAAATAGATGAACTTAAAGCATCAAGCTATATAGTACTATTAAAGTAAATATGGTATTTTTAAATTAGGTTTTATAGAATAAAGTTATTTATTTATTTATTATCAACAATTTAATAATTTGTGCTATTAAACTGTCAATGATCACTATTCTTTGAATATGCTTAAAAATTTAACCTAAAGTCTATAGTTAGAGATGAATAGTTAACCAAATCTTCTTACATTAGCTTTTGGTATAAAATAATTTTTATTTAATTGCCATTCTTATTAAATTTAAATTAATTATTAATAAGTACTTGTTCTTACTTAGAGATAAACATTTTATATTTATTTACCTTAGAGCTATTAATCTTTTCTTTTTAACCTTAAATTTAATTAAATATTTAATATATTAATTAATCCTGCATACTTACTGATTCCTATCAATTAAATTTATTTAAAAGCAGAAGCAATATGTAGGTAGGTAGGTTTTAAGTCCTTAAAATAATTAAAAAGTAAAAAAAAAATAAAAAAAAGGGATATAGATTTTTAAACAGTTAGAAATTTAGATATCCCTATGTTCATATTTTAGGAATAACTATTAAAAATTATAAAATTCTAATTGTTAGCGGAGGTTATTAACACAAATTTTTTTAGTAGTTACAGTAAAAAACTAAATTAATCGAGAAATTTATTAGAAATGAACATTTATAAAAATTTAATATTTACTCTTTCATATTACAATAATAATATTAATAGAATGTTAAAAGTAATTAATTTATAATCAATATCCTTGTGACGGTACTAAAATAATAGCACTAATCCTTCTATTCTATTCAACCCTATATATTTCAAGGGTAGAATAAGATATTATTAAACTTAGATTGTAGTCTTAAATTGAAAAGTTTAAGATAATAAATTAAATTATTCTACATTAAATTAAAAAAGTTCTAAGTTAAAAGATACTTCTCAATTAAGTTCCTAAAACTCTAAAATAATTTCAATTATAAGTTGTAATTTAGATAAGAGTTAATAAATATATAAATTTATGAGTAATTTTCTAACTTAGTTAGATCTTCTTAGGTCACACAACTTAGTTAGTTAATCAGAATTATTTTAAGACTTTTATTTTAAATATTATAACAAATATTAAAATGAAATTAATTATTTAATACTTAATTAAAATAATAATAAAACTTTTAATTAATTATTAAAATTATATTTTCTTCAATTTATTTATTGTTTTTTCAATTATTTTTATATGAAAGAATTCAATTAATTTATTACCAAGAAATTATTTTCGATTTAAATCTATTTATTTATTTATTTTACTAGATTAATTGTTTTATACAATTACAATAATATTATAGTTTTTATTTTTAAAATTTAATTATAAATTGTAGTTTTTCCTTTTTTAAAAAACTGCTAAAAATAAACACATTTTTATCAGTTAAATTGAAAGCTATTATGGGTGGGGAGAATTTAAATTTGGGTAGAGGTATCAAAAAGAAGTAAGGTATATTTTTTATGGTGGGGGTTAACTAACAAAAGCATCAATCATTTAAAAATAGCTAAAAGCAGTCAAAGAAATATACAAATAATCTTTTTATTAACAAGAAAGGAATCAAATTTTGATAAAGAATTTGTTAATATCTATCTTGTTTCTAAGTAATTAATAGATTGAGTTGATGAATAGAATTTTAATTACAAACAATCTATTTTCTTATAAATTTTTTCATTTAAAGAAAATCAAAGTTGATAAAAAATTAAAAAAACAAAAAATAATTAAATCGAAATCAAAATTGATTATTTATTTTCTAAAGATATGCAAAGACTCTCTCATTTTACAAATCTTAATTCAAATCGAAAATGAAGTGAAAGGGTGAAATAGATCGATAAAATCCTCTTAAGAAAAATGGGGGAACTATCCATTCCAAATTTGGAATAATAGTGTTTTTACTTTGAAATAAATTGCATTGATAAAATCTAACTAATATTCAAAATAAGAATTAATAATATCAAAAATATTCTTTCACCCCAACCTATCAATGATCAATAAAAAGATCAATAAATTTTGTTTACTTTCACCTCCCTCTACTTCATGGCTTCAAAATTTTGAAAGATTTGAAACTTAGAAAATAATAAAATGAATTAAGATTTGCCTGAAGAATCTATCTCATCAAATGAAAGTGAGAGTACGTACTATCATCTTTAATCTTTAAAGAGATAGATAGATACATTTATCATAATAATAATAGTAACAAATTTTTCTATTTCAACCCTATAAATATTGAATAAAATAAAATGCTGCTAAGGTTACTAAGCCTTCCTTCTTTCTTCATCAAACAAGGGCTTCTTTCCCTGTACATTAATATTTCTATATAATTATTTTAATTTATATCAATGTCTCTCTCCCTCTCTTTAATTCTTTTATCTTTTTCATTTAAATTACTCACAATAAGTAAATAAATACATGAGAGTCTATCTATTATTATATACATATCTCTTTTATACTCATATATGTCAATAATAACAAAGTATTCAATTATTATTTATTTGTATTCCTATAATAGGCCCCGCATTAACAGAAGCAGCAAAATATCTGAAGACAATCAACTAAATAAAATGAAAATAGTAAAGATTTGCTACAATTTAGTTAATTTTATTAGAATGCTTCTATATAATTAACAGACTTTGCTCTACTTTATACCTTTTGCCATATAATAGCTTTCATTTGCTATTTTTTGAAGTAAATTAGAGCCTCCACCTCAAGGATACTTCAAAAATAAAAGTAAAGCCTATTAATTTAATGTTTTGAAATCTATCATTAATTCAAATCTAACTTTTTATATTCCAACCATCTTTCATCAAATAAAGTAGAATTATTTTTGAAAATATGATAAAATTTTTAATAATAAAATACTACTTCCCTCATTTATAGTTGTTATTTTCTATTAAAAAATGTTAAAAAAGGTTTAATTCTTAAAAAAGTTGAGTAGCTTAATAGATGATCTACTTAATGCCTCTCTAAATAAAAAATGAAATTTATTATTTATTTAAGATTTAATTTGGATACCTTATTATATTTATTTTTATCATTTCTACTTTATTTTTAATTGACATATATACCATAAAAACTAATAATGCATTAACTTAATTTTAGTTATTTATAAGATCAGTTTTAAATTGGTAATCTAATATCAATCATTATATTTTCAAACTGATACTATTGGTTTTGAGCTAATAATACTCAAATCAGTAGTTAAATAAGAAAGGAAATAATATTTTTTATACACAATTTCTAATCAATATTCATTAATAACACAAAATTTATTTTTATATTACCCAAAATGAATGCCATACACCCTCTACATAAAATATTATTTAACATAGAAGATCTCATGTAAAAAGAATAAAAAATTTTAATATTTTTAAATGAAAGAAAGTATTTTCCTTTAATTTCAAAAATGATGGAAATGAAAATAAATAAATCATTATACAATTTATTACCGCTCCAATTTAATTTATTGGCATTGAAATCTATTTAGTCTCAAACTTAATATTATTATTTTGTGCAGCAGTGCGTGTAATTGATAAGGATAATCATATTTTAAATGGTATATTATTATTAAAAAGTTAAGTTTTTTTCTATGGTTATGTTAGCATTTAGTAACATCGCGTAAATAATCGTATTGACCAATTTTAAGATTTGAATTAAAGAATCAATTGTCTCAATTAAGATTTTAGAGTATTTAGATTGAGATTACATTCCATATAATATGGGTTAAAACATACTAATTTCATTTTTAATATTATATTAGTTGCAATAATCAAATACTCAGATTTGGCTTAAAGATTATTTAACTATTAAGCTATTAAGAAAGAGTAATAGTCATAATCATCAAATGGCCAATATACTAATCTTACTACTAAAAAGTAACTAAATGGCTAAATTTGGTAGAAAGAAAAATATTCTAACGATAGAGGACTTTAAATATAAAAGATTATTTGATTGAATAACCTTATCAAGAATTCGAAAGTATTATTTAAGAAGTTAAGTTAAGGAATGGTTATCGTATTATGAGAAAAGATATACACATCTCGGAAGTAAAAGATATTGATAATATATTAATAGATTCAATTGCTTTAATCTCTGAGAGATATTATTTACATCATAGCTGACGAAAGATAAGCTCATTAAATCAACAAGAAATCTAGATAACTAACAATCAGCCTATAATTAAAGAAATAAATAGTGAAATAGTGAGACATGCTTAGACTTTCGAGAGGTAAATAAAATTACTTAAATGAAAACTTCTCACTTTTACACATTTGTATAAGTTATTATCAGACTTAAGTCATTTGCATATACCCCAGAAATAATTAAAATAAGGATATTCACATTATTGGTTACAAGTACTTGAAATATCAAATGTATTTAATGATTAATATTTATCTCTTTCTACTCAAGTCATTCATTAATTTTATATCCTACCCCCATAAAAATAAACAATAATTTTTTTATCAAAGTTGCATTTATTTGTAGAAAAAATGCTGATTTTATATGAATTAGTACTAGTTTTGATCATATTTTTCTGTCAAAACCTAAGGATTCTTAAAGTATTTAAGAATTGAGAAATAAAAATGAATTAAATAAGTAATAATTAATTTTATTTTTAACATTTTAGAGTAAAGATAAAATATTCAAATCTTTATACTCCTTTTTAAACTTATTTTTAAAGAAAAATATTTTTTTTGAAAACACATTTAATTGAGATGATAAAATTAAAAAGAAGAAAATAGAGTAGGTTAAGTTTTGAATTTGAAAGCAATCATAATATATAATTATGAAATTCTAATTAATGATGTTGATAATATTTTATGATAATTAAAAATGATTGATATTTTAATGCAACTTGAAGTGGAGAAGTTGAGATAATATTATTAGAAATATATTGATGAATTTCGGTAATTAGTACTAGGAATTGATAGGATAGATTATACATTTAATAATGGCTGGATATAGTTTTCAATTCTAGCCATTGCTTCTTTTCATATAACTTCAAAATATATTATGCATCTCTTTTTTTACTCTTTTAGAAATTTTGTACTAATTTCTTTTTAAATTTACTTGATCAGTAAGCACAATTAATTCAATCAATTATCTATAGTTTTGAGAATTAGAGTCATTTTAACATGAATAAATATATAAAATTCTTAGAATCTTAAATGAATTTTTGTGAAGTTATCTAACTAATTAATTAACAATTTATTAACAAAATAACTAGCTAGATGAGTATAAAGCAAAAAATTAAATAAAGCTAATCCTTTTTTGGACTTGTTCTCCCTTTCATATAAACACTCTAATTTTTAGTTTCATTGGAGGGGGTTTTTCCTCTATTCATTTGCTGAAAACTGCCCATTTCATCTCAAAATCCATCACTTTTCTATTCCTTATCCTTTATAATTTTTCATTTGATGATGTTGATATTTTATAACACTGATGACCTATCATTTCAATTAATTACAATACATTTAATCCCGCCTAAAATTTGATTCAATAAAAAAGAAAGAAAAGAAATTATAAAAGCAATAGGATAGTAAAATTTATCCTAAAAAAAGAAACTTTTACTCCTCCATTCTACCCCTCTATTCTTACTAGTCCAATAGATTTTAATTTGCAAGGATTAACTGGATCTGAAAGAAAAAAATTGTTTGATAATTAGAAGGTTAGTTATTTAGTTATTAAGGTTTATCATTTTTAACGATTAAAATGTTAAGTAAGTCTATATAAATAAATTGATAAATAGACAAATTATTGAATTTAGAATGCTTTAGAAGAATAATAGTGACTTGTCAATCTATCATCAATAGATAACTCTAAAAATAATTCATCATTTTTTCAATCTATCATAAAATTTCAAACGTGTTTTTTTAATCTGTCATCTTAATTACTTCCTATATACTTACGCATTCTTTTGCTACTATAATTGCCTTCTATCACACCTTCCTTTGAAATTAATCATTAATTCACCTAAATAATAATGATATTGTTCATCCTACCTACCATTCATACCTTGCTTTTCTTTTCTCTCCTTTTCACTTAATTTTCAAATAAACAATTATTTTATTTTTGTTTTGTATAAAGTTCTTATCTACTTAGAAAAATCACAATTCATTTCACATGAAATGATAAAATCATTTCTTGAATCATTATTTAATCTTTATCAGTTTAATATTCTTTATAAGAATTTACCAATCAACCACCTTTAATGCTTTCATATCCAGCTAATAATTTACTGTAAATGATATATTAATCCTTTTTATTGATTTAATAACAGAGATCGATAACTGATATTAACAACACTTTTTTGTTGAGTCAACTGAATTTTCAAGAGTACAAACAAATAAATTATCAGTAACTTTCATAAGTGAGTTAGAAGAAAATACTGGAGTAGTTGATTATAAGAGAAATTTAAGAAGGATCAAACAAAAGATCAAAATCATTTGATTACAGCTAGAATTGGGTAACTATAATTTAAATTTTCTTTTACTTTGTAAAATATTCATTAATAGCTTTAGGATTTTTCATGAATCTTATAAGACCAGTCATAGGTTTTTTTAGTTTCTCATTCAAATTTTAGGAGGAGAATATTAAATTTTAAATAAACAGAATTTATGAAATGGATTATTAAACTTCCCAAAATAGACCAAGAATCAATTAAAGAAGCGATGAGAATGTTTTATTTGAGGCTAAAAAGCTATTTTAAGATTATTCGTACTACTCAAAGATATTTTTCTTTTTCAGTAAAACCCTATTAAAGTTTGGTTCGATTTTTAAAAATCATTAGTGGAATAATAGTATAGTGTTGGCTTTATGAGCCAATCAATAAATCTACCAAATCTATCATTTTTTAATGTTACATTATTACATTCGAGCTAAAGCCGCAGTCCAGATACAAAAGTATTAATGTATGAAATAAAGTACTTTAAAATAAAAATAAATTCGAAATACAATTAACATAAAATTGAATGAATTTAAGATAGAAAAGATCATTTAACTGCAATTTGATTTTATTAAATCAACCAAATTTAGGATTTTTGTTGATCTAGGAATCCAATTCTCTTAATTAATAAAATTAGACTAAAATGTATAAATTTAAAGAGTTCAAATATTTTAATTGTAGAAAACTATGAAAGAATTTACCTACATACCTAACTAACTATCCACCCACCCACACCTCTAATTTATTAGATAATCACAATATGGGTTATATTAGTTAGTAAATACTTAAGTTTTAGTCAGAATTAAAAAAGAAAGGATTTTTTAAAAAATTTGGCCTAGTTTATTTGATATTTTTGGCAATTAAATAAAATGAGATTTAGTTTTTATAGTACTAGATTTGGATTATTAGATAGAAAGCAAGCAAGCAAGAAGAATTTGCTTTGATACATACTATTTACAATACTTTTATGTAATAAAATTTTATAATCTTTTATTCACAGTTGTTATTGAGAATTAAATGTAAGCTTTTACAGCTTTAATGAACAATTTAAATAAGTTTACTTTGATGAATTTATTTATTGACTCAATATTTTTACACCAAATAACTTAATACCTTCCTTCTAACAGATTTTTTTTAATTGAACTATAAAAATTGAGCGATTTAAGTATGAAATGTGAGAAAATTAGCATTTAATAAAAAAGATACAAAATATTTAGTTAGATTTAATTACATCCATCTATCTTATTATTTTAGGATTTGATATTAATCTATAAAGCTAAATCATACTTATTTACACACTTAACTTTACTTACTTCCGCTTATTTTGCTTACATCAACAATTTAAGATAAAATAGGCTTTTAAAAAATTTTTAGATTGATATTGTAAACTTTTATAGAATGCCAATTAAAAGCATGTTACAAATGGTGACATTAATTTCAGGATTTAAAAGAAACTTCTATTTTAATTAGATTTTATAGTGCTTGAGTGAAATGACTATTCTTTTCGTCATTATTCTTGGCAGATGAAAGATATTTATTTCAAAAAATAAGAAGATGTAACCACACAATGAAAGCGCCTTTATAAAAGTTATTTAAATGAGCTGATTAGTAAAGATAGCTTCAAATTTTCTAAGAATTTATTTATGATACCTTTGATTGCAAAATAGTAATCATTAATGATGATATTTTCGTTATTAAGCTGATTAAATTAACTTGAACATACATGAAAAAGACTATTTTTTTTACATTTTTTTAATTTTTTAAAAGATAATTTCAAATGAGTTATTTACAATAAGAAACATTCTCTTCTATTTTTCTATCTGAGTTTTATTTTGAATTAAATTATACCCAAAACTATGCTAAAAATCTAGTTTTAAAGATTTGAATTGATTTCAAATTAAAAAATATCAGAAAATTAAGCTAATTTTATAAATATAATGCCAATAGCAATAAAGATATCTGTACTCATTCATGTAATTTTAATGACGATTTATAAGGAATGAATTTCTTGAATAGTGAAGGTTTGAAATTTTTCTAAATTTAGATCTAAATAATATTTAAGTGATAAATTAATTTGCGAAAGTATATCAACCAAATGAATCAGTCGATTAATTAATTAATCAATTAATTGATCAAAAATTCAATCAATAGATCGATTAATCAATCAATCAATCTATCAACCAAACAAAATAAGAAATTTATTTTGGATTTGATATCTTCATTTGATCATTATTTATTTATCTTTTAAATTATTATTAGAACTTGCCTATATCTTATAGGTAAGCTTTCATTACAAAAAGTTTAAGAAAAGAAACAATTCTTACCCCCTTATTTTTATTACACATTCTTTCAATTCTTAAAATGTTGAGATTTTTTAGCTACCACTATTTATTGTTATAGGTTTATGATTTAGTTTTCATTTAACTTATTCATCTATTTTGATTGAATTCTCGTAATTCAAAATTGATTGATTGAGGACATTAAAAAACAATTTCAATTTTCACCTTTTATCTTTACATATACCTATTGCATGTATGCAAGCATACTAGACCCCCTCTTTTTTTTTTTTGGTTAATTAATTTATCATTGGAATTACACAAATTATATAAAAGCAATTTTGTTATAATAAAACCTGATGGAGCTTAACTTTCTTCATTCCTCTCACTATTCTCACAAAGAAATTATCATTAAAATGTTAGATATTTGTTTATTCAAAGCAAATTCCATTTCTTACACAGTTTTTAAGGAATCAACCAGCCAACAAGCTTGATTTAGCTCTAAATTTATAATAATAATAACTCAACTTTTTTAATAAATTCATTTTTCTATTATTAGAATAATGGGCTGGATCTCTAATCCTATTTTAGAGATTAAGTTTTGCTTCTTACTTTCTTCTTTTAAAATTCTCCGTTAAGTATAATGTCTATTTCTGGAATTGTCAACTTACTTATTAGTACAAATATGTTTGCCTTCTCAAAAAAAAACCTATATTAAGTCATGTTGTTTACTAAATATTCATTAAATACGTTAAAATCTTAGTATAGTCTTTTTCTGAGTGCGCACAATAATCAATTAGCACAAACAAGCCAAAAATTATTAACAATCTAATGAATAATAAATAAATAAATATTACTTTTCATTCATTATTTTCACTCCTTCAAATATATTTTTGGTTTGCTTTAAATACTTCATTAAAAAAATAATACACTTGCTTCCCAAATATATCCTTTATTTTAGCAAAAGCTGCTTTTTTCTTTAAAATGGTTAAAAAAATAATGTGCTAACCTAATTGAATTAGGATGAATCATATTTTATCATTATTGAAGCAAGTAATTTATTTCTATTAAAAAATACTTTAAAAGGAATTACTCAAATTAAATTTAAATATATTAGATTTCTTAATATTTTATTTTAAATTTTAGCAATCCATTTTATGAATTTCTTATTTTTTACTCTGAAAAAACTGTTCATTTAAATTTTTACTGCTAGTCTAGTCATGTAAATCATTCTATAAATTTACTTGTTTGAATACATACATATATCATTTACTGCTGTTAAATTTTACAAAAGAATATCCTGATAATTATATTTTATCTACTAAATTATGATAAAACGAAAGATATACCTTGAGTATATCTTAAAATTTGAATAGAATTTGACTAAAGTTTTAATTCTATCAAGTAGATAAGAATTTAACACGTTAGATTACTCTTAAATATGATTTAAAACGCAAATAATGGATTGCTTAAATTTAAAGTACTCATATTTATTATATTTTTAATTATAAATATAAGGATATAACAACAACACATCAAAGGAGAACTGAAGTGGAGAAGTTGAAATAAAGAAAGAGAGCTAAAATGAACAAAATAATTTTAGAAAAACAAGTTACTCACACTCAATATATTCTAGATCACTTCCAAATAAATAATAAAAGCCATGTAATTTCACAAATGAAATATGAGTAGAAACAAATCCATTGCTAAAAGATTTTATCACATAAAAACTGATTTCTCCTTTTTTGAGGTTTTTTTTACTGAAATAGAAGAATTGAAACCTATAATAAGAATTGAATTATACAAGAAGAAATCGATTTCAGCATTAAATGGATGTGCTAACATCATCATAAAGTATTAAAAGTGACAAAAGTAGTATTATCATCCTCTTTATGAGATCATAATTCATAATAGAAAAATAAAAACAAAAAAGCATAAATTTTCATAAAATCAGCTGAATATCAAGGGATAATGCCTTATGCTAAGTTCTTGAGAGAGTGAAAGGAAATTTGAAACAAAGATTGCTCATTAAAGACAAGAAAGGGAAATAACACACGAATAGAGTTGATTTAACTAACTAAACAACAGTTATTTGGAAGATTCGCTAGGCAGCACTAAATTAGGAAATAAAAAACAAAATAAACAATAATTCCTTATTTACTGAGGAAATTAAAAGAAAAAAGATGAAGAAAGAGGTAGAGAAATTGAATTATTTTATACAAATAATAGCATGAGAAACAATGACGAAAATAACAAAAAAGAAAAAGATTATTTATTTTCCTTTTTAGATTTTCTCTGTCACAATTTTTATTTAATTTTTTGTTTTTTTTTTGAATTTTGAGTTTGCGTGGTGAGGGGATAAATAAATAGGGTGTGAAGTGCACTAATGTAGCTTTAAATTTATTATGAGTTATTAATTAATTAGTTAGTAAAAAAGAAATAAAGAAAAAATAATCACGGGGGGTTGGGTATGTTGTTTGTTTGTATCTATCAATCTATCTATTAGTGGGTGGGAAGAGGAGGATTATCATTGATTAATTTCAATTAATTATGGATGAATTAATGAATGAGAAATCAAATCAAAATGAAAGAAAGAAAGAGAGTAATATAAATAAATAAGATAGTGAATGAAAAATCGAAATAATAATGCAAAATGAAAGCAAATCTTAATTAGACTGATAGAGTGGGGTATTTATTTTTAATGAAAAAAGTAAAGTAATATAAAAAGGAGAGAGAAGAGAAAATTGAATAGAAGCAAAAAATTAAATCGCAAAAACAAATAAAGACTCCTGAAAAAAAAAGAAAGAAAACTATACTTTTTGTTTGTTAGATTCTCCTTGTTATAACCAACTATCATCAAAAGCTATTGCTTGCAACTAGCCTCTCTGTCACTTTCTCCATCTATACTCACTATTCATAGATCTTTCTCTAATTAATTTCATTTCAGATCTACTCTAAATTAATCAAGACTACTCCAAAAAACATCTCATTGATTTTCTGAAGGCCCACCTTGAAAAGAATTATTAATTCAATCAATATCTTAATCGATCAATCGATCTATCTATAGTTTTCAGTCTAAATAAGGCTTTAATTATCATTAAAATCACTAACTCATATAGTTGCTCAGTCACACCACCACTAAATAAAGTCAATCATCAGTTCAAACAACTCCACCTAATAAACTCTTCATCTCAAAGAGATCTATTTCTATTTATATATTATCTTTATCTTAAGGACATTTAATTAAATCCTGATTGAATTTAGCTTAATCAATCATTTCATATATAACTTTGAACTCAAAGTAGAGCTCCTATCAGCTCATATATATACTTACTGCTCCTTATTGCTATCAATTTATCTTAAAGGTCTGACTTAAAACAATCAAGACTTCCTAATTTATCAACTATTTCTGAATTTAGTAAGCTCTCATATTCCCTTATCTACCTAAATCTTAATTTATTCTTTTAAGATCTACTCCTTCCATCCTCCTTGACATTCAGAATAATTCTTTTATTTAGATTTATTTAATACTGCTTAATAAAATAATTCCAATCTGCATCATCTGACTGGCTGCTAGTTATTTATCAATAAACTTTTATTATTATCTGATCCTTATCAACTTAAATACAGCTGTTATTATTCCCATTATAAATCCTATTACTATTTTAATACTATCTAAACACTAATCTATTAGTACTATCTGAATTACTACGATTAAGAATAAATGGAAGATATTGAAAGCCAATCCAATCTTGAATTCGTTTGTGAACAATGCAAACGTACTTTCTCAAAGAAGAGCAAATTATCTCGTCACGTACGTGAATCTCACTTGAACATTAAGAACTTCAACTGTACCTTGTGTAACAAGACCTTCAAGCGTAATTCTCATTTAAAACGTCACATGATTTCACACTCAGAAGAGCCCAAACCTTTCAAATGCACTCAATGCTCTATGCAATTCGCTTGCAAACATCATTTGGAAAGACATTTAAAGACTCTTCATGCTGAAGACTTCCCTTTCCAATGCGACATCTGCCTTTTAAGATTCCCCAAACGTGCTTCATTGTTCAAGCACTTAACTTTCATTCACAACTTGAAGAAGCCCCACAAATGTTGTGAATGTGATAAGGATTTCTTCAAGAATGGCTAACTCATTCGCCATCTTAAGAGAGTTCATCCTAATTCTTACAATGCTTAATAACAACTTTTAAATGCTTAAGACTACCAAATCTAATAACGTATCTAAGCTAATTTAGCTTTAAAGAATGACAAATTTAACAAAGACAAATCCAATTATGATATGATTAAATCCAATAATAACAATGCTTCTTCTTATAATAACCATAATGGCCTCTCATCCGATAACTACCAATAAAATAATTAATAGAATTCTACTGCTACTTGCTATTACTATACTCTTGAAAGCCAAATCCAAAACCTTAACAATTTCAGCGGAAATCAGCAATAACAACCCCAATCTTCAGCAACTTCAGTGATTTCTTTCTCCTCCTCATCCTACCCTTCCTCAACTGTTTCTAATGCTAATCTCCTTGACCAAAATCAATGCTATAAGAACATGATCGATAGATACTATACTGTTGATGAAATAGATGGCGAAGAATACGAAGAAGATGATGATGAGGAAGAAGAAGAAGATTCTGATGATGATGTTTACAATATGATTTTCTAACAAGGTGATCTCAAAACTAAGAATATTAATGATAATGATGATGATGAAAATTCATTTTACCTTGTCTCCGCTGCAGCAAATGCTGCTTCTTTGAGAAGCCTTCCCTTTAAGAAAGAGAAAAGAATTAAGAAAGAACCTAAAATTGTTTCACTTTCTAATAATAATGCTTCTAAAAGATCTCGTGCAGTCGCTAGTATTTCCAGAAAGTATAGCAACAAAAATGAAGATTTGTTCATGCTCGACAATAATAACAATAACAACAACTTTGATGAGCAATTACCTAGCCAAATGCGCAAGTTGAGCGAAGAAATCTTCTGTCACCTTGGTTTGATTGGTAATAGTTCTATCTAGAACAATTTCGGTAATATGAATACCTTCAATTCCTATATCTTGGCTGCTGACGATGAAATCAACAATATTGCCAATCAATAGCAATTACAACAACCCCAACAGTCTCTTGAAAGCAATAGATTAGAAAATAATTATAATAATTAATCTTCCGCCTACTTGCCTCAATCCTTTGGATCAACCGTTGGAGCTTAAAACGCTGGATCTTCCAATTAGGAAAATATCAACGAAAAAATATAATAATTATAGTAGTAGTAATAATAATGCACAGAAGCATTGACAAACAACAGCAGCGGCAACAGCAACGTAGCAGCACAATAATAATAATAGTAATAATATTATAATTGTACCAATTAGTAAAACAATAGTTTTTAGAATAATAATAATAATTACTACTCTCAAAAACATGAATAAGAATAATAGTGTGCCTCCTAATAAAATATAAGCAATTGCCCCTAACATTAACACAATCAAAATATTTGTGTCTGCTAGAATGGCAACGCCTGGTCTTTATGTTAAAGCGGCACAGCTACTATTTAGGGAAGTACATTAACATAAAAAGTGTGCTACGTGCCTGGCTGCTCTACTTCATCAATACAACCAACACAAAAATAATACTAACAACAACAATGTCAATCACAAAATTAACATATATAATCTCCACAATAATAATTTTAATAAGTTTCTACCTTAACTACTGCTGCCTTTGCCAAAAATAATCAACAAAGCCAACAACAATTGCAGTAGTCCCTTGGAATATAAAATAATCTTTAGTCATAATCATCTTCCTCTCAATCTGAGCCTATCTCAGTCAAGAACGAAGAAAATAGCTCTCTCTTACCTTACATATATCCAGTGGATTCCTTCTTAAACGTTTACAAAGCTGAGGAAGACTTCTACCAAGTTAACAACACAAATGCACACGTCCAAAATGAAGTTAATTTTGACTTCTTGAACTTAATGGAATACAACTAACAATAGCAACAGTAACAGAACTACCACTTGTTGAGTTCGGATTTCATTCAAATGAACAGCATCTTGATGGACTACTCATAGAAATTCTAGCAACAACAACAATAATAGATTCCATAGGTAACTATCTTTTATGATTAATATTTAATAGTATTTTCAAAGTAAGCGAGTCAATAAAAATCTTAATGAACATACAAAAAGATTTAATTGATAGATTGAGGTTTTTTTAAAGATTTTTGATTGATTGATTGATTGATTGATTGATTATTTTCTTTTAAATTTTCTTGGAATGCAATTTGCTTTCATTTATTTAATTATCTCTCTTCTAACTAACTATCTAACTACCTCTCAATCCATTCATTATTTAATAAACACTAACTAACTAAGTAAAAGTTAGAACAATTTTATTTCATTTTTTTTGGTTTCTTTCTTTTTGATTTGATTTATTTATTATTAATTCATTGAGCGGAATGGGAATGCTCTTGAAATTCAAGAAAGAGAGAAAGAGGAGAATGAGAGATTGATATTTAATAATTTTTATTTGTTTTTGAATATCATCACTCTTCTTTTTTCCAAATAATCAAGAAACAATACAATTTTTAATTTCTTTTGATTTTATTTGATTTTTTTTTTTTGCTCTTCTCTTATTAGATGATGTATTGTTTGAAACTTCTACGCTCAATCTTTTCTTCTTGATTTCCTCTTTTTTTTATTTCCGAAATTTTTTGAATTTTAAGAAAAAGTAATTATTAAAAAAAATTATATTTTTTACCCCCGATCTACTCACCTTTAATAGTAGATTCATTCTTCCCCTCTTACTCCCCACAAAAAATCTTCTTTGATTAATTAAAAATATCATCTAATTTTTTTTAGAATGAATGACTAATTGGGTTGAGCGAGTGAGTGAGTGAGTGAGCAAGCAAGTTAATTAATTAGTCATTAATAAATAGATAGATATTTAGTTAGTTAGTTAGTTGCCCCCACTATTTTCTAACTATTTATCTCACTAACAAATTAACTTTGATTGACTTTTTATTATATCTTGAGTCAATTACACCAACCACCATTCCGCAATATAGTTAGTTATCAATAACCTCATCACTTCTTTCAACTTCAAATTTCTTCGCTTATTTTTAATTACTAATTCCAAATCTAAAAAAATCATATTTACTAATCTATCTTTTTTAAAAATAAAGATTGTCCTTCCCTTATCTCAAAATGGTTTACAAAACTCTTAACACTTTGGAATCAATTATGCCTCTATAGCCAAGACTATGTGAAGAGTCTAATGATACAATTAAAAAACCTAATAACTTAAATCTTCTACTTCATTACCTCATTAATCTTTTATTTATATAATAAACCACCCCTCCTTGCTTGTATATAGAGTATATAATGATCTTTTGATGCAGTTTTCTAAACAAAAATATACCCCTCACCTCGACTCGCCTTTCCTCACTTTGAAGGATATTTTGATCTATTTCATCATCAACAAATTATAATTAATTAAAACAAGTGAATAATGAAAAATGTAATAGACTAACTAATAATATAATAACTAACTAACTAAATAATCTCTAAATGATATACTCATGCATTGTTTCCATCTCAATATAATTCTTAACTTCCTTTCTAAATCAATCTATTAAGGAATCTCCCAAACAAACAAACATACAAACAAACAATCAATCAACCAATCTATTTGACCTATTAATTGTAAAATAATAACCAATTATCTCACCTAACTTTATTGATACTCTTCAAAAAATAAGTACACTTTCTCACACAGACAAAGATATGTATATTTATAGGTACTTATAAGTATTAAATAAATTTAGATGAATATATATATATATATATATATATATCTATGATCCTTACTTATACACTTGGTATGAAAACTGCTAATTAGATAAATAATAACAAAGAATGTCTATCTATTTTGGTTAATCCCTTCTTATTAAATAACGAACCAAATAGATAAATTCCACCTAACTTTTACTGAATTTAACAATTTAAATTATAAATTATGGTAACTATCACTGAATTTTATATATGAAAAGTATTGTATAACAACATAACACAATTTTCTCCCTCCTCCTTCTTATATATATAAAAAAAATATGATATATAAATATTTTTTTATATATCTTCTTCTCTACTCCTTCTTCTTCTTCACCTCCTCCTAATCCTCCTCCTTTTTCATTCTAACTTCCTAACTCACTTAGCTTATTTCATCTAGCGACCCTTTGATTCCTACTAATTCTATTCCTATATTTGAAAATTACAAAGACTCATCTCTTGAATTCTATTAGAGCAACAGATAGTCATTGACAATAAATAAATCTATTATTAACCTCTTTCTTTAACCTTCCTTCCTTAAGTCTCATCAACCAAATAGACTCTTAATTTAACTGAATCTACTAAATATTCTTTTATTATCTAACTCTAAGCCCTTTAGAAAATTCATCACTCTATCTCTTTCTATCTATCTCTCACTCACTCTCTTATTAACTTACTAACTTACTTACATACTTGCATACTCACTAACCCTCTCTCATTCTATTTTAGTTAGAGCAATCTCAACAGATAGTTTATTTAACAGTTTCTCTTTTCTATAACAGCTAAGTCAATTTTTTGATAAGATTTTTATTCAAAAAATAAATAAATAAATAAATTAATTTCTTTATTTCCTTAGATTTCAATCAACATTTTAATGAGAGTTAATAATACTGTTATTTACTTTAATAATTACTACTAAAAACTCTAATTAAGTGCTCAATTTTTATAAATTCTTCAATGAACCTGAGTATAAAATAATTATTTTCCTCAACTAACTTTGGCTGAATTTGATTTTAAACACAATTAATTTCACTCAAAGATTATAAGAAGGAATCTTAAGAATTTTATCACTTCAATTTGTTAGAATTATTATTTTTTTGAGTACAATTCTTCTTATAAATATCTTGAGTATTTGAATGAATACAAAATAGAAGTTTTAAGAAGGTTTAGTATGTTTAATAAATAAAAATAAATAACTATTTATTATCATTCTAAATAGAATTTCTTAGTAAAGTTAATGAATTAAAGAAATAAAATATTAGTATTATTAATAAAAGATCATTTAAATAGATTGATTGAGGACTATAAAATAAAAGTAAATTATATTTATATGTAACTATTATTAACCCTACCAATAAAGTATAAAATCATTCATATCTGTCTCAATTTAATTTTATTATTCAACTCTATCCTCTAATTTATAAAATTCTATTTTGTCATCTTATATTAACTCAATAACAAATACTATCTGTTAACTAATTAATCAATCATTTTTATATCTAAAATTTATATTTAATACATATTAACAACTTCAATTACTAATTTCTTAAATAGTAAAACTAAATATTTACAGTTTAAAAATGTTAAAATTTCATTTTTTGATTTAATTATTAGATAATTTAAGAAACACTAAAGTGAATTTATTTCATTTTATAATAGTAAATCAAATAGCTAAGGTATTTTATAAATTTTAAATTTATATTCAGATTTATTTAAGAAGTTTAATATTAGTTTAAATAATATTTACTGAATTTTGTATAAGATATTTAAGAAAGAACTATATATAGGTACTAAACAAATTTATGGTAGATATAAGATTATAATAGTAACATTGATAGAATAAATAGATAGATAAATTGATAGAATAAATATATAGATTGATAGATAGATAATAGTAAATCTTTTTGATTAGATTTTATATTTGCTAATTAACATTTATAGTAATATTTTGGAGCTAAATAATATTCATTATTACAAAGGACTATAATAATTAATAATTTGACTAAAGGTATTAAGAGCATAATTAAATAGAAACTTAGCAAATAAAATGGCATCAATATTAAAAGGAAGAATGAAACTTTTAACTAAGGAAAGTTGGCAATATAATCCTAATGCTTAAGCAAATATAGATTTAAAAAAGGAAGCTTAATTGAGAAAGGAATCAATTAAGTTCATGATGAATTTGGGAGTAGAATCTCTACATTTGCCATTAAGTACAGTAAACATTTTAGTTTTGTAATGATATGTATTATGAAATTAAATAATAAAAAATGCTTACTCAATCCAAGTTATTCTATTTTATATAGTTCAGCATTATTCTAATCCAATGGCTTTAAAAATGACCATTTTTTATTCGAAATACTTAGGTTTAGAAAGCAATAGTAATATTTTAAAGATATTGTCAGAATGTATCTTTCAAAAACTTTGATAGATTTTTGACTGGTACAGTCAGCATACTTTTGATGGGTAAGGATGATTACCATTAAAGAAGATTAGAAGATACTATAAAATCATTCCTCATAGTAGCCTAAAAAATGAGGCTTTAGCAAGTTAATAAATATGTTGATCCCAATAGATTAGATACAAAAGAATAATAGGATGCATATCTCTAAAAGCTAGGACCTAAAGCAGTAACTATGCACTAAGAAAACTTTTAAAATGCAGAAATCGAAATCTTGCAAATGACAGGTTTAGAATTTTTCAATTAACTAAAATTTTATCCTATTAATATCTAAAAAATTCCATTTGAATAAGTGAAAGGATCAATAATAAATACATAAAGATTTAAGTGAATTTAATATCCATATAAGATTCAATTTAATTTAATGCAAAAAAAGATGAGGGAATTCTAAATAACTTTAAAAATTCTTTATATTGAAAGAAGTAATAGATATTTAAGAATTAAAATATTATTTTAGATTATAATTAAATCGAAATAAATTTAGGATAAACTGCTTATAGATCAAATTAACATTCATCTTTAACTCTTATTTTTAGTATAGTAGAACATAAATAGAAATAATTGTATGATATTTTAATGGAAGGATGAATATTTATTTATTTATTTGCTTACTAATATCAATAAATAGTTTATAGATAGCTTTAATATTGAATATTATTTTTAACAAGATAGGATATGATTTGGTAGTTGAAGTAACTAGTAAATATTTAGAAATATTTAAGCGAAACTATACAGGAGTAACTGATAAGGTAGTATTCTAGGATTTAATATTGTTGGCAGAGGAGAATTGTAACTAAATATATATGAGTAACTTGTGTCTCTATTATCATCCTATGGTTCTCACCATAGTAGCTATACAAGTAGCTGCAGATAAATTAAATTTAAATTTACCCAATACTGTAATCAATCAAAATGATAAGTAAATAGATGATGATTTTGGAGATATCGAAGAACAAAATTAATAGGATGAGTGGTGGTAAATGTTTTCTCAAAGAATTCAAAGAGAAGATGTATAAGATTGCACTTAATATTACCAAGAGTTTTTAAAATTATTAAATTGAATTTGCCAGTAATTTTATGTTAAATGGTTATATATTTATCATGGAATAATAAAAATTTGATTTTCCTATTACAATTTATGTATAAATTAAAGTATTGCTTATTTTACATTAAATATCAAGAGTTATTTTAGACTTGAATAAATCCATTTTTTATTAAAAAGTTAAAAAGTATATTTCATGTGATAAAATTTTGCTCAATAAATTAATTCTATTTACCTTAAGACATTAAAAATAGTATGTAAGGCAAGCAACATAAAACAATATTGTAAGAAAGATATTTTAATAATAAAATAAATAGTATTTATTTCCCTTTAAATTTTTTATTAAATCCGAATGATGTTATAAAATTTACAGAAGATTTAGTATGAAGAATGAATATGACACCTAAACATGATAATTTATAGAATTTTTTGCAATAAATTTATTTCATTTGATACTTTATTTAATCTCCTTTTACAAGTATAACTTATTGCATACTCTATTTTTTTAAATAAAGTTTTAAGGAATATTATCCCAAATTTTACTTAAGTAGTAATGAACTCTAAACACTAAGGAATATAGAAAGGTTTATATTATTATTATTATTTTTATTATTATATTAGGGTATAATAAAAACAAATATATTTATGTATCTATCTATTTATATAAAATTATGATCATGATAATACTCAAATGAATACTCATCATTTGAGGTTACAAGTGTTTCCATTCTTTTTACCAGTTTCTCAAAGAATTTCTACTGTTCTGTTTTTGTAATACCATTTACCGTTCCATTAAAGTAAAATTTGAATTTGTAGATGATAATTTAATTGGAAGAAAATATATAAGGATTTACTGATTTACTGTCTATTTTAATTAGTTTCTAATAAAATTGAAGAATTTTTAATTCTTTTTTTTTCTGTTTTGAATATAATGATAAAACAAAATTACATCTTTTTCATATAGAAAAATCTAATATATCTTCTATCTATTGATACACAATTTTTGCTCAAAAGTATAATTTTTTTAGCTTTATAAAACTTAAAAGTGATATTGATAGAGATTTCTATAATCATAAATTTAAAAATCCAAATCATAAACAATTTAAAAATTATAATCTTCTAGATCTAAAAACATTTAAATTTAAATAATACATTCATAGGAAACTAAAATTCTTGTTATTCAAATAGGTAAATTTAACTGTAACGAAAATCCTACATACTTTAATATTTCTTCTTCAAAATGAGTCAAATAGCAGAATATTTGTAGTCAGTAAATACAATAAACTTAAAAAGTTATAAATTTCTTTATTTTGGTTTTTAAAAAGTAACAGATTATTGAGAAATAGCACTAAGATGAAAAAGATGAGCAATTAAATAATCGTTTGCTAGGATTGGATATCTAAAGTTAGCATACAATCTAAGGAGATCATTCTATTATTAATACCAATGACTAACGGGAAATTAAAACCTAAGAAAATAATGCCATCAATAATCAATCAAAGTAAATAAATATATCTATCAATTAGAAAAATGAAGCTGAAACTGAAAATCCTGTCTAGTAGTAATACCATCAATTTGAATAATCTCTAAATTCAAATTAAAGTAGAGAAATAGTTGCAAAAGATTAATCATCTAATCAGGAAAGTAGTAGCAAATTTAAAAGATTAGCTGATTAATTATAAAATAATCATAATTATTAAAACTAATTGGGGGATTAGGTAAATTATTCATAATACCATCAGGATTCTTAATAGTAATTTAATCCGTCAGATATCATTTAAATTTACTCAGTGGAAGAAAATAGGACTGTTAATAAACGAGAAAGAAAAAAATATAATGAGAATAACAAATAATAAGAATATCTATTCAATGAGGTCTAAGAAATTGAAATGGTAAGAACATTAGATAACAAATATAATTGGATTATCCAAAATAATAATCAGAGGATTGATAAAAGATATTTGCTATCTATATTATTATATCTCGAAAAGCTCTAATATTATGATTTCAATTACATTAATTCTGGTGGCGAAGCAGATATTATATCAGGAAAGAAATTAAATTAAGGATAGGTAGAAGAGTATGCATTTAGAATATTAGAAGTAAATACTGATGAATATGATAATTTAAAAAATGAATTTGATATCATCAAATAACTAAAAAATCCAATTAATATCATTAAATTTTATGATTCTTACTTATTCAAAATTGCCAACACTAATCACCAGTTTGCTATTTTCATCTTTGAGAAGTGTTAATTTTGTTTAATCTAAGAAATGAAAATATTAACGTAGGAAGAGAAAAACTACAGCTTCGAAGAGTTGTGCAAACTAATTTTTGATTTAATCGACGGCCTGAATGAATTAAAACATTATTAAATTATCCATTTAGATATCAAGCTGAGTAACGTTTTAAAGAATTCTAAAGGTGATTATGTTTACTCCGACTTTGGAATGGCGAGTAAAAATATTAAAGGATAAGTAAAGATAAGAGGATTAACGCAAGGTTATTCTGCTCCAGAATAAAATTAATTTTCTAATAATATTACTTATAATACTGATATCTATTAACTAGGTAAAACTTTCTTAAAGATTTTAAGCTTTTTCTAAAAATAGAATTAGAATCTTACATAAAAAAGTAAATAGTAGCAAAAAAATATGAATCAATCTTAAGGTTCTGTCGATGATCATACTCATGATGATATTATTAATAGGTTAATTGAATTTATTAATAAGAGAATGTTAGTAGAATTACTAGAATAAAGAGAAGAATGTTAACATATTTTAAGATATATATATTCAATAATAGGCAAGCATAGCAGAAAATTCTAAAAATATTACCACTCTAAGATCGAATTCTGTAATCTCATAGAGTTCGACACAAGTAAAGAGTTTAAATTTTTACCATACAAAATTGAGGGTTATTTATAGTTATAGTTTTAAATTCTTGTTGACTTAAATAAAAGCAAGTTGGTAGTTAATGATGAATTATTTCAAGAATCAAAGAAATTAAAGATTAATTAAAAAATAAATAAATTTATACTTTTCATAGACCTAATTTTTTCTAAGCAAAAGTAATAATATGAAAATAAAAATTATAAAAATGTGATTAGAATTTCTATACTCTTAACTACATTAATTAATAATAAGATAATAGGCGAAAAAGAGTAAGAAATAAACAAATTAAAGAAATACTATTCACATTTAATAGAACTGTAAGCAAAAAGTTATTATCAACTAAATAAATATGAGAAAGCATTGATTTTATTCCTACAATCCTATGAATAAAGAAAGTTAATTTATCCAGAAGAGCATCCTATAATTGCAGATACATTGTTGAAAATAGGATCTTGCTATGAAGAACTCTTCTAAACAAGTTAATCTTAGGATTATTATATAAAATCTATATTAATCAGCATGAAACTCTTTAAAGGATATCATTCTAAGATAGCAACTTGTTTGAACAATTTTGGAAAAAATTATCTGTTCTTTGGAAATATGGAATTAAAAAAATCTTTAGATTATTAGCTTAAAGCACTTACAATTAGAGAATGTATATTTGAAGGCCATCATTACGAAATTGCAGATTCATTGGACGTAATAGGATCTTGTTATGAATACCAAAATGATTCCAAAAAAGCAGAGTATTGTTTTTAAAGATCTTTAGATATAAAAAATAAGCTATATATTGGTAATCACCCTCACTTAGCCAATTCTTTAAATAATTTAGGGGCATGCTATGAAAATCTTAATAAAATATAAGAGGGTTTGGAGTTACAAAAAAGAGCTTTAGAAATGAAAACATATCTTTTCACTAAAGATCATCCTTATGTAGCAAACTCTTTGAATAATATTGGGTGTATCTACTTATCCCTTGGTGAGTTAGATAAAGCCTTCGAATCTTTCAACCAATCTCTCTAAATTAGAGAGAATTTCTTTTAAGGAGATCATCATAATATAGCAGAATCATTAAATAATTTAGGATCTTACTACGAGAAAAAAGGAGAATACGATAAAGCTATAGATCATTATACTAGGTCTTACAATATGAGATAAAATCTCTTTCCAGGAAATCATGTTGTTAAAGTTCTAACCTTAGAAGGTTTAGCAAGGAGCTATGAATTTCTTAAACTTAATGAAAAAGCTAAAGAATACTTTAACAAATCTCTACTGATGAAATACTAAATTTATCCAGATGGGAAAATTCCAGATTAACTAAAAGTTGGACGATGTTTTGAATCTCTAAAAAATACTGCAAGAGATAGTAAAATTTACTCTAAAGCTCTAAAAAAGAAATCTTATTGATTTAAATTAATACTTATTAAATTCTCTAATTTGTAATACAATAATATTAAATTAATGATTGTTTTTATGTATTTCTTGGTTTATAAATATAAATAGATTAAATTAATATCAAATATAATTTTAGATAAATTTTATGAAATTAGAATCCATTCTTAAACTTAAGGACACCACAAAAATAATAGAAAATTCATAAAAATAATTTATTAATTTAAAAATACTACCCCTTTCCAATTTGTTAATGGTCTGTCAATAGATTTTCCTTGATAAGAGTAATTATTATAATTTTACAGTATTTTTATCAGATTATGTTAGGGAATAATTTACATAAATTATCTATTACTTAAAATTTTTGATAGACATTAATAATTAAAGTAATAAACAATAATTATCAAATTTAATAAAAGTTCTATTGTATTTACTTTCTAAAACAAGCAATTCTTCCAAATATTTTCCAACATAAAATCTATTTATTATTCATAATCTTTTAGTACTGAATAAGAAATGGATAAAGAACAGCAATAGCAATAATAATAACCTTAATAATAGCAATATTAGCAATAAATATAGCATTAACAACAATAGGTTTAACCACTGTAGAACTAGTAATAATATCCTATATAAACAATAGGTAGAATGTATCTTCTAACAAAAGAGGATTGGATGTTGATCAGGCCTGATAAAAGCAAAAAGTAATCAATCTAAGAAGTGAAGTAAGCGGATTAAGTAGCTAAATTCATAAAAATATTTGCCGAGGAATTCGAATACTACTTTAGCGATAAAGTCAAACTTGGAATCTAAACAGTAATTAAGAATATTTATTATCAAATGGAAAATTATAGATTGATTGATTGATTAAATGTTGATTTGCTATAAGCTAAACAAATTTACTTATTAATTCATTTTAATAAGAAAATAAAGGCTTAGGTATTTTACCATCGCATAAAAGCTCTCAAGCGCAATATGTAGTTTGATGATAACATGTATGGAGTAACTTGTGTGTTTTTAGCAGCAAAATTAGATGACACCCTTTTTTCAAGTGACATGTGTGTTCAGTTCTACATAGCCTTACAAATAGATATTAATCAAGAGGGAGCAAACAATCCATTTGCATTCAAGAGCTTAGTTTCAATCAATACTTTAGATGATAGAGCCAAGAGGTTAAGGAAAGAAAAACTCACTTAAATAATTGCTAATATTCCAAAAGCAAGATTCTAGCAAGAGAAATAGAGGCTAGTTTCTGCTGAAATTGATATATTAGTTACTCTAGGTAAATTAAATGCATCATAAAAGGTTTAATATATAAATTAAAATAATCTAAAAGGATTTGACTCAGAAGTAGAAAGTGCTTGGATGTTTGTAGATCAATTTGTTAAAGCATACAAAGAGGTAATCATAAGATTGAAGGAGTAGCATGAATAGTAGTAACTATAATAGGATTAATAAGTTGAAAAGTTAAAAGCATTAGCAGGGTTATTAAATAAATTGCATGTATGGGGAGAAGATATTTATCGCTCTAATCTATGCCTTTACTACACTCCTATTTTACTAACTCTTACAGTGATTAAAAAGGCCTCGATTAATGAAAAAATAACCTTTCCTGATTACAATGGTCAACCATGGTGGAAATTCTTCAACGAGAAATATAATGCAAATATTCAAAGTGAAGACGAAATAAAAGAACCCTTAACATTATTTAACAATTTCATCACAATGTTAAAATAATGATTAATCTGCATCTGAATTACTAAATAAATACAAAACAATTAAATTAAATTAATAAATGAATGAATGTATATATAAAATATCTATAAAATTAAGCAAAAAAAGTAGCTACTAAGTTAATTAAACAAATAAATAAAAAATGAATTAATAATTGTTTCAATTTTCAGATAATGCAACATAAATGTAAGCATTATTTACCATTTGATAAATATTAGAAATATTATATCCCTTTCTTTTATTCAGTCAAAACCTTTTATCTATTTTGAAATAAATATAAATCCTTACAAATTAATCATAAAAACAAATCTTATTAATTTTGGAGTTTCTATTAATCTTTTGCTTTCAAAAGAAAGAATGGTTGAATTCAAATCTAAAGAATTTATTTATTTTTGTAAGGAGATAGTAAATTTTGATTGATGTTATTAATTTGAAAAGGAAGATTTTGAAAAGTTTTTTTGTAATAAAGATAATTAATTACACCAATTAAATAATAAATATTCAAATTGTATACAAATGAAAGAATTAAGATCATAGTTTAAAATGAAGGGATTAGCAAATATTTTTACATAAATTACTTTTCTAGGATTACTCTGCCTTTAATGCATGTCTCAAGTTTAGCAAAAACAAGAAAAGACTGAAAATATATCAAAATCTATTATTCTGAATTAAAGATTAGTCATTGATTATGACCGAAATATTTATAAATTTGCATTTCTTTTAGATACGTAGCGTGTATAAAGCGATGTTACTGGTTCTTGCGATTAGATTCAAAGATCAATAAAGTCTTTAGAGAATTATGTGGAAGATATTCCTTTTAAAAATATTAATTTGGATGAAAAAGACGCTTTTTTATCTTTTCAATTAGTTGGATCAACATTTATCAGTATATCTAAATATGGAAAAGTGAGTCTTTTCTCGATAAATAAATAAGAAAAAAAGCTTGCCTTTATTGAATCTATTGACCTTAAATTAAATGCTTTATTAGATTATTAGCCTATTATCTTAACTAAGGATAATAAATAAGCGTTTATTATTTTAAAAAACCTACTTGTTTTAGTTAATGTTGAAAGCAAATTAATATCTACCAGTGATAAAGTAAATTTTGATGGAATGAATAAAAATGCAATTTACATTTATGACACCCTTTATGTCCCTTTGAGAAGTTAAGGGTTACTTAAAGTAAAGTTATCAATAGACATCTCTTATAATATTGTCATTTAAAAGCAAGAGAAAATTACCAAAATATCTCCTACTCATAATGAAGCTAATGTCTCCATTAGTGATATTTATTACTCAAATAAACTTGATAAATTATTTATCCTTGACTATAACCAAGGTATATTTGTTACTGACGATTCTTTCACGAACTCTAACCTGCTAATCAGTGAAATCGTCAAAGGATATTCTTTCTCATTCTATGAAAACTCTAATAAATAGATCACAATAGTTATCATAGAAGAAGGGATCAGTACTCCAAGGGTAAATATTTTTAACTAAATAAATTCTGTTTTTTTTATGAATTTCATCTAAATAAATAATATCTTCCACCTTCATATGTAGTTAGAATAGAAAATAAGATAAGATTATATTTCTATTGTTTTTGAGATAAAATAAATGTATGTTACTTACGATTACAGAATAATAACTTGAATAGAATTATTTGAAAAGAAATATGAAAAACTCATATAAATCTTAATAGAAAAGAAACTGTTGATAAGAAAGAATCATTAAATAATTTAAATAAAAATATCAATTATATTTAAGTTATTTTTAAAATATAATTAAAAAGGGAATAGAAGTATATATAGATGCATCTGTGACTCCTTATAAATATGAAGTAGATAAACCAATTAGATTATTAGAAGCAGCATGGAGTAAAGTTATCATGTTTGATCACTTCTGTTTGTTTTAAGGGAAATCAACACATGCATTGACATACCATTCTACTTTATAAAACTAAGATAGCTATTATTATAATAGGATACCTGATTTTTTAACAAAGGAATAAACTAATTCAATTATTGTCCTTTCTGACTCTCTCGAACCCTACAGTTAAACTGATAATGATTTTATTGTTTTTTCTTTCTTCAGTGGAGGTTATTCAGTCAGTTCTATTAATGTTTAATCACCTTAAATAGTTTGTCATCCTAGAGAAGAGGATTAAAAAGGCACTTCTACTTATCTTGTCACATTATATTCTAATCATTGTCTCTCCGATAAAACAAGCAGTAAAATCATTAAATTAAAAAAAGAATAGTAAATGAATGATAATTTTATTAATTAACTTATTAGATATTTGGGTTCAATGCAAAATATCGCATCAAGTAGAAATTGAAGTAGAGAAGATATTAGTGGATGACACCAATGGTGGTGTTATTGCAGGAATTGTTATTGGTACTATAGCAGGAGTTTTAATAATTATTTTCTTCATATATAATGGAATCAGGAAGTATAAAGCAAGAATCTAAGGCTTAGAAAGAGAATTTGTCCAGTTAAGTTCTCAAACAAAGGGATAAAAATACGAAGAAATGTAGTAAGAGGAATGAATAATAAATAAATAAATAGCTGATTTCTGACATATTTAAATATTATCATTAAATTTGTTAAATAATAATAGCCAATAACCATCCTATTTTCATATTTACTTAATTTCAAAACTTTTTTATTGTGTATTTATTATTTCTTATTCATTTAATGTAATTAAATTTACTCGAGTAAAATAAAATAGCTTTAATTAGCAAACTATTGATTCAAATCTGTTCAGTTTTATATTTATTTACTCAAACAAATAAGGATAAAAAATATACACAAATCCTATTTAATTTTAAGATATAAATTGGATATATATCTGGATTACAAAGATATCTAAAACAACCAAAATCAAAAAAAAGCAACAATATTCTAACACATTATTTTTCATTTTTAAAAAGAAATTCTTTCTCTCATTCTTAATTTATTTCTTTCGATTTGAGAGTGATAAAGAGAAAATAGCTTTGATTACCTATATTTAATCAGACTCTGGAGAATAAATTGAATTTGTATTGGAAAAGAGAGGTAATTAATTAGAAAAGAAATAAAATATTTAAAAAGATTGATTAAAATTTATTGAAAAAGATTGATAGGAAGCAATAAACAAGAAAAGGATGAACAATATTTGCTAGAAACACTAATTACCCTTATAATTTTAGTGCAAACTCAATTAATGCAATAAGTAATTAGGATGTTAATAGTGTTTTATCGCTCCAAATTCATAGCACCATAGACATTAGTATGAATAGGTACTAGTACCTTCTTAATTTTTACCTTATCCTTAGCAAAATTAATAGAATTAATTTGCATCTAATAATCCTTAGCTTTAAAAAGCCTTAAGTATTTTTGATGAGTAATTCGAAAAATCTCTTTAGGATTTGCTTAGCTCTGTAAACCAAACAAGATTTGATATGAGAGCGCAATATGAGTAGTTTTTATAAAATGTCTCTCCAGATGAGTTAGCGATATATACTATTGGTAATCCGGTTCCTCCAATTACAGAATACTTTGAAATTATTAATTCTTCAATCTAGAAATCCTACCCAGAACCTAATATCGTAGAACCCTCTAATGAGATAACATTCGAACCTTACCTTCAGAAATACGGCATTCCTGAATTCATTAAAATTTAGCTTAGCAAATTCGTATTTGATAGAAAAGAATTTGAAAACCCTTCTATTAATTTTTTGACTGAAGAGGATAGACAAAACTCTTTAATTATTGGATAAAAAGACCCCTAAACTCAAATGTTTAATGGTAGAGCAATGATAATTTATAAGTATGAGAAAGCAGCAATTTACTTGGGATATTTGAAAGACAATATGCGTCATGGCAGGGGCATTCTTGTCATAGATGATTTTAAATATTACTTAGGTGAATTCTTTAACAACTTGGAATGGGGCTTTGGTGAGGTTTAAACTATCAACAACAATTAGCTCAATGAGAAATATGTAGGCTATTTTTCATAAGGTAAAAAGTGTGGCTGTGGAGAATAAATGTTGTTAAATCCCTCATCAAGCAATCCTTAATTACATTCTCCTCTGGTTGAATATTTCAACAATATTCCCCATGGGCCAAGCATTAATTACAAAAATGAATTTGAACTTAATTAGTATGGAGAAAGCTACTTCGAAAAAGCCTATAATGGATAAGAGAAAAAGAATATTTAAGTAAATACAATGCAAATTTCTGAAAGCAAGCACTTAGGTTTTCTTCATAATATTTAAGTCGATAGTATGTTCAATTAAAGCTAATACTAATTGCACATCCTTCAAATGAATAATAATCCTAATAACGCATAGTTTTAAGGAAATTAATAGGCTAAACAAAACTAACCATAATTATATTAAGAATTTAAAAACTAAACATTAAAGGGTGTTTAAGGATTTGGAAACATTTCTGATTAATAATAATAATAATAATAATAATAATAATATTTTTCTGCATAGTAATAGTTTAACCCAAATTACCCTTCATATCCTTCATAAGAATAATTATTTGGAAATTAAATTCCTAGTGATATCGACCAGAACCACCCCTACATAATCCCATTTAAAAGTACTATCAAGCATATAATATATGATTAAAATTAAAAATGAAAAAGAATTGATTAGCTAACTAATATTTTAATATTTTTAAGCTTATTAAATCATTAATTTTCCTCTATTATTCATCGTTTTTTATCCATTTTTTAGATCTATTATTGTTTATTTATACTATGATATATAATTTTCCTCTTAATCTTTTGGTTGGTTGATTGGTTGGGTGGGTATCTATTTATCTATCTATCTATTGTATCTGCATGCAATCAATTTAAAATGAATCAATTTAATAATTTAAAATGAAATTCTTCTATCCATCTACCCACTCCTCTTTTTAATTTTAATTTAATTTAGTATTTTCATTGAAATTGTTTATTTTATTTCCTATTATACTTTTTATTGTAAATTTTATACTTTGTATTAATATCTGAAATTGGGAAGCAAGCAACAAATATATTGAATTTATGAAAATTTGTAAAAAAAGGTGCAAATAAAAATCAGAGAGCAAGTGTATGTAATATTTCAAAAATATATAGAATTAATTGAATGGAGATAATTATTCTAATACCTATCCTATATCAAAAAAACAAATCAAATCAATTTTTATATTGATTCCCTTTACTATTTATAATTAGATGCACACAAAAGAATAAACCTTAATGTAGAAAATAAAAAAATAAATAAATACTTTAGTAATTAAATAAGTAGAAAATAATTAAAAACAAATCAAGTAGATTCAATAGATAATATGAATTAGATTTAGGATTGTTTTTAACACTCATAACCAATAATAGGAAGATGCATTAATCCAAGTTGCACAATGTTTACAGGCTGCAAAATATGTTTTGAGCATAGTTTTTAACCACATTTTAACCATTAATATTAACCCATTAACTCTCCTCCAACTATTATGAATTTTCAAAATAATAATCAATATTAATATCCAAATTTTTAGAATGAATCTCAAAATGAATTGATATTAAGAGGATTGAATTTATTTGATTAGCAGTTCGCAGACTCCGTTTAATAATTCAATGAACATATTGATGATTTGAAATAAAAAATGAAATAGCAATATAAAGACTATTTAATGTCATTACCTAATAACTAAATAGGAGAAGTAATATCTAATCCAGTCTTACCTATCGATCAGTTGTTTTAAAGTATGATTTCCTCACTTGTGAATGATTTTGTACCTAATTCTTAGAACAAAATAGACTTTAATACATACTTTTAAAAATATAGTATCTCTTTACCTATCTAGAAATAGCTCTAAAGGTTCATATTTGATCGAGAAGAATTTGAAAATCCAAATGTGAGTGATTTAACAGAAGAAATAAGAGAGAGATCCATTATAGTTGGATAAAAAGACTAAATTTCAAATACTTATAATGGAAGGGTTTTGATTATTTATAAAAATCAATAGGGTTTCTATTTAGGCTATATGAAAAATAATAAGCGCCACGGTACTGGTACTCTGGTTAAGGAAACAAACAGTTATTATATTGGAGAATTCTATGATAACTTTGAATGGGGAATGGGTGAGTTACAATTTGTTAATTAAAAGGGATATAATGAAAGATATCTAGGTTATTTTTCTTAAGGTAAACGATGTGGTGTTGGAGAAGTATTTGAAAATTCACTCTAATAAAGTAGCCCTGAAATACATACTCCTATTATTGAGTATTTTAATAACATTCTTCATGGGCCTAAACTTACTTCAAAAAATAAATTTGAACTATGGTAGCTTGGATAAGACTATTTCTCAGTAGAGATAACTTAGAACCTTTGTAATATTGCAGTGACTTCTAAAGCATTGACATCATCTGGTAAAAACTAAAATTAGAATTCTCCATTTCAAAATAATTAAAATATTTAATATTCATATCCAGTTCAAAACAATAACCAAATTTTCTACAATTCTCAAGGGAATGGGAATAATTTAGTTCCATAACATGTTTTTCCTCCAATTCAATATTAGAATAATAACTAGATAAATTAAAATATATAGAATAATAAGTTTAATATCGCCCCATTACAAAATGGAAATAACTCTAATTTTTAATAGATTGGATGTAAAAGTGTAATAGTAAAAGAGTTATATAATTAATTTAAATGAAAAATTCTGTATCAATAATGTATCTTTTGTTATTATTTATTCTGTTTATTCTTAATTTCATTCTATATCATTTCAACTTTCAATTAAATAATATCATATTTAAATCTGTCAAATAGGAATATATTTATTTAAATTCTATTTTACTCTCAAAATGCAAGTATTCTTAAAAAAAGAAGGTAACTAACTAACTAACTAACTAACTAACTATCTATCTATCGATAAAATCCTAAATCTCTAACTCTTTTTTTGATAATTGTGGGAGTATTTTATTAACATTAAATAAGTAATTTGCTAAAACAAGTTCTTTCTCCAGCATCTCTAGACATTTCTTGTGCTCCTCTTAATAAATTGGCTTTTAGGTACCCCTCCCTTTAGATATTTTTATGACTTAAACTTAAAAAAATAGTGGTATTTTTTAATGAATAGGGGTATAAATTGTTCATCTTCGATTGCAGATTATAAGAAATTTATTTTTTAATTATTTTAAATATTTGATTTATTTTATCTTTACTCATTTTTTATTTTTTGACTAAATATTGAAACATTTTCATTCAAGATTTAAATTCCAATATATTAAGTCCATATAAAATCTAGAACTATTGTCCAACATATAAATTAAAAGTAGATTAGTGAATCGAATTCTGCTTTCAAGAAATTAAGGTTATCTATCTATCTATTTATCTGGGTTCACTCTAGCTAGAATCATCACTTTTTATTTTGTCTTATATTTAATTTTGTTAGTTGTTTTATGATTGCATCTACAATAAGAGAATGTATTATATGAATTAAAATAGATAAATTTTGTTACAATATAGATGTCCATATCATATTTTTATTAATAGATAATATAATAGATGATTCATAAATTCAAAAAAAACACATTAGATTTTAATAGAATAAACCAAAAGGTGTCTCTATCAAAATGAAAAATTAAAGGAGTTAAGCATTTATCAGAAATCATTAGTTGTGTATCAGATTATACTCTAATTTAGAAGTATAAAGCAGAATTATGAAATATTTAATAATAATTAATTAATCAAAATTCAACCTTAATTAACAAACCTTACAATAATCTTCAAACTTAAGTTAACATAATAAAAAAATGGGTAACAAATCTAGCTAAAACAACTACTCTTCTTCATAAAATTCTTTTAGCATTCCTTATATAGGTGAACCTCAAAGAATCAACAATGACGATGAACCAATTAGTCAATTTGACTATAAAAAATCTAATATTTAGAATATATAGAAATATAATCTTGATAAGGGCTTAAGTTTAGAAGTGAAGACTTTACATAAGCATTTCTAATTTAGTTCTACCACTGATTAGACTATTCCTGTTATGATTTCAGTCAAAACCCTTGATAAAACTGAAGAAATCTCTAAGGAAGTATAAGATCTTGTTAAGTAATAAAGTAACTCAAACAGACCTAACATTGACCTTGTTTGTGTTATTGATAATTCAGGTTCTATGTCAGGTGAAAAAATTAACAATGTTAAGAAGACCCTCGAATATTTACTTGAGTTGTTAGGGGAAAATGATAGACTCTGCTTGATCCTCTTCAACCATAATTCTTCTCGTCTTTGCCACCTAATGAAAACAAATGAAACTAACAAAGTGTCTTTCAAAGAAATTATTAATAAGATCTAATCTACAGGCGGTACTAATATCAATAGCGGTATGGAATTAGCTTTTAGAGTCTTGAAGGAACGTAAATATTAAAATCCTATTAGTTCTGTCTTCTTACTTTCTGATGGTCAAGATAAAAAAGCCGAATTCAGCGTTAAACAAAGTTTAGACATTTACCTCCCTAATGAATGCTTTACTATCCACTCATTTGGTTTTGGCTCTGATCATGATGGTCCTTTGATGAACAAGCTCTGCACTTTAAAGGATGGTAACTTTTATTACGTAGAAAAGATTCATCAAGTTGATGAATTCTTTGTTGATGCTCTTGGTGGTCTTTTTTCTGTAGTTGCCTAAGAAATTATTGTTGATGTAGAATTAAATCTTCACAATTAATACTAGAAATTCTTTGAAAAAGCTTATGTTACTAAGACTTATGGTGATATGTGGAGTGTATTAAAAAAAGATGCTGCCTATCGCATTGGTATCAACCAGTTATTAAGTGGTGTTTCCAAAGACTTCATCTTTGAAATTACTATTCCTGCCAATAAAATAAATGCACTTGAAGATTTTGAGCGTAATGCCGAAATAATTAAAGCAACTATTAGTGCTGTTCCAATAGATTCTACTTACACTACAAAGGTTGTTAAGTAAAGTAATTTAGTCCTAACCCTCTTCACTCAAAATGAAAAGATTGCAGAAGACTCAGAAATTAATGATAACGTAGAATTCAATTATCTTCGTGTTAAAGCCTCTGAAGCTATGAACCAAGCAATTAAGGAGGCTGAACAGTAGAAGTATGATAGCAGTCAAAATATTCTTTAATAAATGATTGAACGTTTTGATCATAGTCATCCCAATAACAAATCTAAATTGGAAGTTATTAAAAAGGATTTGGTTGAATGCCAACAAATTTCCAAACCTAGAGTTTATGAAGAAAAAGGTAAATTCTAAATGCTCACCAAAATGAATGCCAATATTAAGTAATAATCTAGAGCTGTAGAAGCTTAAGATCTCTATTAAAACTGTGTCCAAAGACAAATGGTTTCTAATGCTAAAGCTAAGAAGGGCTCATTCTGGTGATACATATATACAAACATACATTTATTAACTAAGATTTCTTTTTAAGTTTTTGTTTTTTGCATTATTTATTACTACTTTATATTTCACAACTTAAATTTATTAAATTAACTATAAATTGATATTTTATTTACCTTACTTATAAATTTATTTTTCATTTAATTAAATACATTTTTAGAAAATAAGCTTATTTTATTTTTAAGAAATCTATAAATCAATTTCTAAGTTAGAAGCTTTTAGTTATAACAGTAAATAAGGTATATTTTTAGAGTACAATTTAAAGAGAATATTTTAAAACTTACATCTACATTTATTGAAATTACATAATATTTTAATTTTTGGTTTATCAAAACATCTAAAATATAATTAAAGATATTCTTCGAAAGAAATAGCCCTCGCTGAACTATGAGAACCAAGTTACAAGCATACAAAATTTATATATAAAAGAAAAAATTTGTTATAAATATTATGCACTAGATTAATATTAATTTTCAAAGGATATTTATTTAAATTGTCTTATTTCTACAGATAAAAGTTAGCTTATAATGAATTTTAATGAATTAATTTGATTATTGAATGAAACAACTTTGAAATTTTCTTAAACTAATTTAGGGAAATATTGATTTAAATATATTTTAATATAAGGTAATTTAGATATTTTTTAGTATTTAAAATTTAATTTTTTAAATAGAATTTAGATTTTATTTTAATGTTAATAAATAATAATACCAACCAAGCATAAATTCTTCCATATCCATTATTCTGAATTAAAATTGATGAAAAAATCATTTATTTCTAATGCATTCTAATTAAAATCTACCGTTCATTTAATCTATTTAAATAGGATTGATTTATTCATCAATAATATAATAAGGCAAGGTTGATCTAGAATCATCTTCGACTTCTACATGGTTTGATTTATTTTCTTATTTATCTTATTTAGCTGTTTAAATTTATAGTGGAAGTACTGAAAAGCTAAGAGAAGAATAGGAGACATGTTATGGGTTTAAAGTTTTTTTTAAAGTGCTCAAATAACTTTACTAAGATTTTCTATAATCTATTTCAAAAGCTTTGTTTTTGAAGTAAACATTCTTTTAATTTTCATCTAATATGTTCTGGTTTTAATAAATGTAGAAATGAAGATTAATCCCTTTTGATGTGTCTGGATTAACAAACATTTCATAAAATGGACCTAGTTTTCCAATAATATTCAGGGAAACCTTCCACCCTAAATTTTTGAACTCTTTATATGCATCTGAATTTTAATTTTTATTCCCAATTTATAGTAAAATTTACTCTAAATTAATTTACTTAGGCACTTCATTATTATCTTTTACTGATATTTTTATTATATTTGAGAAGGGATTTTCTCCTTCAATCAATTCAAATTTTATTCTCACAAAATTCTTTTTTATTCTAGGGCTAATTTAAAAATCAGGTTTGCTGTTTCGTCTTGTGCTGAGTTCAATCAATGGTCCAATAGCTTTATTAGATTCTAAAGGACACTCACTAAAAGAGAGCTCCTATCTATTCTAAAAGAAGACAGAAGGCCCACATTTATAATCTTTGAAAAGATTATTTAAGTTAATATTTTAATTATTTGTATCATTTGTATTAGTTATATTATTACAATTGCTCGCCTAGTCATCAAAGCATATGTTATCCTTATAATAAGCAAATTAAAATGATTATTTTAAGCTATTTTCTATGAAATTTGTTAACACTTGGCAAATTCTTGGAATATTTGAAAATAAAATGCATTGGTTATTGCAATTTTAATAAGAAAATTTAATGCTATCTCTGAATTAATAAAATGTCTAAGAGAGATTTTCGATTATTTCTTTTAAAACAGCCTCCTTGTTTTGATCAGATTTGGTTAATAATGTCTATCGTTTTAGATAATACATGTGTGATCTAACGTTATTAATTTAATTAAAAGCTAGTTTTATATACTATTTAATTATGCTAGGATTAGATTGATTATCTACAATAGCTTTCAATTTAATCCACAAGCCCAAATACAATTGCATGAAGTTAGCCTATTACTTATGATTTTAATTTTAGAGTCTTTTAATCTTCTAATCGCTATTTTCCTCCTCAAATACTATACAGCATTGATATTGTGAATTTTATTAAAATATAGAGAGCTTAACTGTAAACTTCTACTGCTGCTAGTTTTTGTCGCTTTGAGGATAATGAATTCCATTATATTAGTAAATTATCGGCTAGGTTTGCTATCCTTGAAAGACTGACTATCTCCTTAGCCTTTGAGTATGCAAATCGATTGGATTTGATTAAGAAACTTTCTTTGATCTGGTTTCTGGAATAGAACCCGATAGTCTTCTTTCTTAAATTAACTTAGCACTTATAATCTATTATTTTATCAATTATATTATTTGATTCTCTAATGTTAGTACAGGCAACCCTTAAAACGAAGTAATTTCAGATGTGGGGGATGCTTGTCCTGAATTGTTTCTATTAGTGTTATTTCTAAATAGCTTTCTTTCTGTTTGAGTAAGTAGATCTTATTCTATAATCTAATCATATGCTGTGTCCTTAGAGAAAACTTTAACATTCCTAGAGAAGATTTTAAAATCCTCAGAGGATTTGATGTTGAATTATTTAGAGGCATTTTGATTTATAATATCTAGGTTAATAAAATTTTCTTTTTAATTATATTTAACTGTCATAATAGGTGAAGCTAATCCATTTTTTACTATATGTGCCCATTCTTTCTCTCCCTAACTCATTAAAAAATTCTTCTTCTTAATTCCAATCTGTTCGTAAAGGAATAAAAGAATCAGTAAGCTGGAACAAAAGTAGGCCCATCTGACCTATAAAAAACTAGGATTCCAAGTGATGGCCATAAAGAGAGCATTTTATAAAATAGACTAAAGTACTAACATAACAAAATTCTGATTGAGAAAATAGCCAACATATTATATCTACGCCGAAGTCATGCCATAAAACAAAACTATTTTTCCATCTGCTTTAGACATGCTGTTATCCATGAAGTAGATTTATGCAGCTATGAGGAAGATTATCATCACATTTAAAAAGGAAACTATCTTATTGAAATGATTTGGAATTAATTTCACTATGTAAGTGAATACACCCGTAGTGATAACTGTTAAGAATCCTACAATGCCATAGGCGATATTGCCTTCAATAAATGATATAATGCCAAATGGAGTACCAATTCCAAATATGTAGATGTACAATGTTTTGATAAATATAGGAATGTGTTGCATGCACATGTGCTGCATGTATTAATCCTCCTACACCTCGTTATTAAATTTGAGAGTATATCTATTCATCTTTCCTATATTTTATATTATAGATTTCATTTTCTATAAGATCTCAATAGTAAAATAAATGGTAGAGGGTCTATAATAAAATGTGTAAATTGAGAAATGATTTTGCAAACTTTAGTAGAAATCTAATAGGATATCATTTGGGTTTATCAGAAATATAAATTTAATGTAGTTTAAAGTTAATATTTAATAAATCAATTACTTAGTTGAGTATATTCAGATGAAGATGGATGATACTTACTTACTTACTTATTCTTACTTTATAGATAAACACTCTATTTATCTAATATTTACTTCAATTTCTACTTCTCTACTAATATAATCTATAGTTTATCGAACTTATTCCTTTTTTCAATCAAAATTATCCAAATATTTTATTCGATTCAAAGAAAATCCTTAATAAAATTTCTAATTAATCGAGTTGAATTTCTAAATATCCTTCATATTTCCTTTTTTATGTACAATTCTTTATATACTTTTTTTATGTTATTTTACAAATCCATTAAATACAATTAATTACTTCTACTTTCCTTTAATTTCGCTCAGAAGTAAATAAGAAAAAAATTGAATGCTTGAATAAATTAATTTAATTTTTTTCCCCCTCTTTATCTTTTAATATAAATTTTATCTGTCCGTCTCTCAATCTATCTATCTATCTTCTGTTTGACTCTTATTTTTATTCTTACTTAGATACATTAAATCTCAAAGGGAAAACCATATTAAAAAATAAAAAACCTGTCTAAAAATAAAATTAAAATTTAAAAGCATTAATAAATTGATAAATAGACTATATTCTTTTGCCAATTCCATTTTATTAAGTAAAATAAAATTATAAAATTAAGAACTAACTCTTAAAAATTAAAATACTTTCTTTCATCTTTTTCTTTTCGTGCAATTAAAGATTTAAACTTGAACAATATTTTTTAATGAAAGAGTATTCATAAATATCAACTACCATTTCTTTTAAAAGATTAACTAAGATTTTTAAATTACCTTTAAAACTGCATATATCATTTATTAATTAATATCATTAAAAATGTACCATTTTCAAATTAAAATAGTTATAAAATCTAAATTGAGTTGATCTAATGAATGTGATTTATTTTAAATCCCTAGCAAAATGAATGATTAAAAGTTAATGATATGTAATGAAGATTAAATAATAGAAAAAAATTACTAATATTTTAGTGATTTTTATTAATCTGAGTAAATTTGATTGAATTCATTGATTGATTGACTGATATAGAAAATTAGATGAATGGAATAGAAATTGAAAAATAATATTTTTGTAATTTAAATGAATGGTGGTTGTTAATTTTCATATGTATGTAGTCTACAATAAAAATCAAGATACAGAAATTTTGTTGTTCCTACCATCCTATTAATCATTCAATAATCTATTTATTTAATAAGAAAAAAAATCTGTAGAATACATAAAAAGAAATTGTAGAGAAAAGTATATAGAGATTTATTACAAAAGTAATTATTATCAAGAATTGTTAGATGGAAGTTAATTAGGTAGATTATAGTAAATATAAAAATGAAAAGCCTTTCACAAAGTGGAAGCTCAATGATATAGAATTTTTCATGGAATCTAGATATGAGCCTATAGATATAAGTAAATATTCTCATTTTTTCAATTTTTAATTTTCATAATAGATAGCTAGCTAGTTAGAGCATAGTTAATCAGTTTTTAGCAGCTAAAATAGATGCTATTATCTTAAAAGCAAAAGTATTAAATACAATTTTAAATTAATAGCTGGTTAGGGTACATTTGGAGTTGTAGTAGCATGCAAAGACAAAGAATAGGATTAAGATGACGATGAAAATGAGTTTTTAGCAATTAAAAAGATAGAGAGAGCATTCGAACATACATAATATGCTATTAGAACAATCAGAGAGATAAAATTACAAAGAATGTTAGCCCATGAAAATGTAAATAGGAGATCAATTTTAAAAATGATTATTTTTATCATTAAAAACTCAATATATTTTTGCAGATGATAAAATGATTTTTATAATAAATAGATTATTCCTATAAATAAACTACTGTTACCAAAATCAAGAGAATAACTGAATGATATGTAAGAAATAAATAAATAAATGCTTAAAATTCAGTTTGAAAATATGTATAAATTATCTTATCAAAATAGATATTTAGTTGAACCTTTAATGACAAGTGATTTGAGAGCAATCATTAATTCTTAGAATGAAATAAGTGAAGAACACATATAATTCTTCATGTACTAAATTATTAGAGGACTCAAATACATGCATTCAGCTTAAATAGCTCATAGAGATCTAGTAAAATTATTATCTACCTGCTTAAATATTCAAATTTTATTTATAATTAATAGAAACCAAAGAATATACTTTCTAGCGAATAGGGAGACTTAAAGATATGTGATTTTGGATTTGCTAGACACATTGAGAAAAATAGAGTTAATGATCTAAGTGAATATGTAACTGCAAGATGGTACAGAGCACCAGAAATTCTGCTATCCTATAAAAAATATGATATTGCAGGTATTTAACAATATAATAAATATGTAAAATGTAAAAGAATTATTTAATTTATAAATTAGTTGATATGTGGTCTTGTGGTATTATAATGGCAGAATTACTAAAGAGACAGCCGATTATTAGAGGTACTTCTACTGATGATTAAATGAGAGGAATTCTTTAACTAATCGGTACTCCAGATCCTTATCAAATTTAAGATCCTGAATTCAAAAAATTAATAGCTAACTTCCCACTTTATGCTGGTAAGAATTTTAAACTTATATTCCCTAATGCATCAGCATAGGCACTAGATATACTCAAGAAGTTATTGAAAATAGATCCAGCTTAAAGAATAACTGCTGAACAGGCTCTTACTCATCCTTTCTTCTCCTAACTTCATGACCCAAGTGATGAACCTGTTTGTGAACCAATTAATATAAACGAGTTCGAATATGAAAACTACGACTTAAACGAATAATAACTCAAAGGTAGACTTTATTTAACTCAATATTTTATCATAATTTAACATTTATTTAACAATAGATATTTTATATGAAGAAATATTACTATATAATTTCCCTGAATTCAAAGAAGAGTATTATGCAAAGCTTTCAAGAGGAGAGAATGTTTACTCTCATATTATTGGGAATGTAGAAGAAGATGAAGATTCTTGAAAACAGCTTAACTACTTTATCCTATTTAATAATTTAAATTTATTTCAATAAAATGATTTAAAAGATCTAATTAACTAATTATTACTTATCACTTGAATAAACCTTACTATACCCCAACCAATCATTCAATTAACTAGCAATTATATTTCTATTTTATATTATAGTATTATTTTAATTCTTTCAACGCAAAATCGTAAAAATTAACTAATGTTTTCAATAGTATTTGGAATACAATAATGTTCAAAAATTATATAAAAAGATATAAATTTTAAGATTGGTCATTTAATTTACAATTTTATCTATCTATCTATGTATTTGGTAGAATGTATTGATTAATTCTTTTCATAAAAGCAAATTATTTATATCTGCTTACAAAATTTAATTTAGGAGAAGTATTAGATAGAATCCAATAGATCTTTTTAGTTTGTTTGTTTGTTTGTCTGATTGTTAGTTTATTTGTTTATTTGTTTATTTATTTATTTGTTTGTTTGTTACTTTTGGCTCAAAAATATATAGAAAGAATATAAATACTAGATATCTATAAAATAGAAAATTCGAGTAATTTAAATAATTTAAAATGAAATCCTCATCAAAGTACATAGAGTTATTGAAGAAATTGAATTAAGTTAATAAATTTAAGGCAAGCAAAACCAATTTAGATAACATGCATTAACTCCTCAAAGTAATGGATATCATTTCAAATCTTAGAAATTGATAGAACTTATCAAATAATCTTTAATCTTTTTAATAGCTAGTAGGTAACCCTTAAGATAGTTTAAAATATATCCATATTGCTGGAACTAATGGAAAAGGATCAGTGTCATTAAAAATAAGTAAAGCTTTACAATTAAATGGCCTAAAGACAGGTCTTTATACATCTCCTCATCTCTTCTACTATGGCGAAAGAATTCAAGTAAATCATTGAAGAATGTTTTTTTAATCTTAAGTACTTTTCTCAATAAAAGATAAATGGATAATTTTGGGAAGAAGATTATGCAGCTGAGGCATTAAGCAACCTATTCGATCTTGCTAATAAAAATAACATATAGCTCACATTTTTTGATGTAGGATATCTCATTAGATTTATTTTTATATATATTTTAAAAACCAATCTATCAAACTGTTCTACTTAATAAATAATACAAGCAAAATCTACAAAAGAAATATTAAGGAATTTGATAGAATTTAATAGAATATTTATTATTCTTTTTCATTATCATTTGTTTTAAATTAATAATAGAGATTATATTATTTCTATACAATTTAATTTTTTTGTTTTAACAATGAGAGTATTTGACTGGTGTGATGATGATGTATTACAAAGAAAAGAAGGTTGATGTCGTTGTTATGGAGTGTGGTTTGGGAGGAAGATTAGATTCGACTAATGTCATATCTGCTCCACTAGCAAGTGTTATTACTTCAATAGGATTAGATCACACAGAAGTATTAGGTAATACAATCTAATAAATTGCAATATAAAAGGCTGGTATAATAAAACCAAAATGCCCAGTTATTGTAGGACCTAATGCTAATCCAATCACAGTTTTTTAAGAAATTGCTTCTCTTAATCAATCTTAACTCTTCAGAGTCTAACAAACACCTTTCTAATTGCATGATTATAATATAGAAAATACTGATATTGCAAGGTACAATTTGATTTCTAAAGTATTTAAATTCTTATTGATGAAAACTTATTATTAAAAGGGAAACTTTAAGAGTAATAAAAGAAACCAATCCTGATTTTAGTTCTTTGAATGATAATTAAATTGAATTAGGGATTAAAGCAGAATAAATTTGTAGAATGGAAGCTTTATCTGAATAATAAACAAAGAATTTGAAGCCCTATAAAATAATATTTGATGTTGGCCATAATCCTCCTGCTTTAGTAAAATCAATCAATCTATTTATTTATTGTAAGATATTTTTTATTTTATGTTTTTATGAAAAAAAGGAAAAAGTCTTGTTAAGGTTGAAAAAATTTTATAGTAATAAGAAAATAAGAGTAATTTATGGAACATCTTCACATAAAGATGCTGTAGATTCTCTTCTTGTTTTAGCTAAGAATTGTAGCTCTATTCACCTTATTCAAGCAAACCACTTTAGAGCTATGAAGATGAGCCATTTAGAAAAGTGTAGCCAACAATTAAAAAATTATATGCAGAATTATGAAGAAATATTTTAACCAATAATCAATGATGGTGAAATCAAATCTACAATTGAAAATGCAATAAAATAATCTGATAAATCTGAAATTGTCCTTATTTGTGGATCTTTCTTCATCTAATCTGAAGCTAGAGAATTTTTTCAAATTTAAGATAAAAAAGATCCTTAAGAACTAAGTTCAAGATGATTCTCTAATTTAGATTTAAAGTTTCTAAGTTTATTCTTAATTTATTTATTATTATTATTATTATGTTTAATATCTAATATTCTATGTAAATATTTTAACAAATAAATTAAGTTTTATGATTATTTAAAATACAATTAATATACTAATAATAGAAATAAATACTAAATTTTAAGTTCAATTAATTGTTAATATAATTCGATTAGTTAGTTTGTTAGTGATGTGTCTGTCTGTCCAGCCTTTAGTAAAAAAGATAGACTGAAATGAATGAAAAAGACTGGATAGGATCATTTTTCCTATTGATTATTAAATCAGTCTGGTCTTTTACCCATCACTAAATTAAATAGCAAACCTAACGATTATTATTTTAGCAATAAAATGAAGAATTTGAAATTGCAAGTAAACAAATTATATTTAAAAAGAGTGAATTAAAATATTTAAAATAAGCCAATAATTTCATTAATAATTTTTAGTGTCATTAATTATTCTTTTGTTAGTAATTTATTAAATTGTTATTAACATTGAAGAGTATAGTTTAGATCAATTTAAATTTATTTCACAAAAATGAATCTTGATCATTATTATGCTATGATAGTAATGTACTATTATGCGAAGGAATGACTCTATTTTAATTTTTTTACATAGAAAAACATTTAAAGCTTTAGGTAATAATTTTGTTAGTAGAGGAATTGTTATGAGATCTCTCAAAAGTGTTTCTCTCATCAATACTTTTAGTCATTTCGTCAAACCGGCTTTCATATTCAGATTTTATAGATTTAGAATTGTTAAACGACATGCCCATTGATTTTATATTTGAGAGAGATGAAGAAGCATAGGAATCAGAAAGAAGTGAATTTATTTCTACAATTACTTTTTATTGAATATTATTAGTCCCAGATTATTATTATAAATTTTAAAATAAGACAGGCTTTGGTAGAATTTAAGGAGAATTAAATGAAGTTTCACTATTCTTTAATTTTCTGGAAGGAGTGAATGACTCTTCTTAAATACTTTCTTCTATCTTATTTTGAGAAAGATGAGAGTAACTATCTTCTTTATTTATATTGTTGTCAGTACTTTAACCTGTCGATTTGGAAGTTATTCTTACTCCTGGACAATTTTTCCCAAATAAACTCATTCTTGATTTTTAATAAGGGCTTTCATTCGCCTCATCAGCTGATTTAAAATTATCAATATAAATAGAAGGATTTCGAGTTAATTCTTGCAAGGTATCTTAATTTAAAGTAATAGATTATTTCTTCCTCTAAATTTAGGTAGTTAAGAATAGATTCTTTATTAATATTTTAATAAAATAAGATTAATATTTTTGCTAAAATTAAATTTAATAATGGAATTTACATTAGAATATCTCAAGATAGGCTTTGTGTTTTTGACAGGAGTCTTGGCTGCATTCTTAAAAGAAACAGAAATTGACCCATCTGAATGAATCGATTCATTTAGATGCTGCATATTTATATTAAGAGCATTGTTAGAGTTAAGTTATCCAACTAATTCTTTTGATGAAGGATTGGTTCTATTTATCTTTTCATGATTATTAGATTACAGGAGAGAACACACATTATTTAATTATTGAGATTAGGCTCTAGTAAATCTAGTTGCCTGTGTTTTACTTTCAATTGTCTTACAAGAATTCTAAGTATTTAAATTAACATTTGAAGAGGAGAGAAATACTTTATTGTCTAAAGGGGAAGCAATAGATGATTTAGTAACATCGCAATCTACATTTAAAAAGAGTGCCTAATTAAATGAAAGCTTCTAACTTGGTGTAGGTGTAAGAGAAGGAGAATTCCTAAATGATTAGGATTTTACTGTATACTAATCTAAAAATACCTATCCAATATCTTCAAAGATTGTAAATTCAAAGGTAATTTCATCCTAAGGAGAGCAAGAGCTCTTAAAATTATATGGTCCAATAATTTTAACTATACTATCCATCACATATAGAGTAAGATCATTAAGTTACTGATAATTATCGGTTGTGAAAAAATCTAATATTTGATTTTCTGAAATGTTTTCATCTTTTTTACCATAAATGGTGAATTTAAATCCTTTCCACAAATCTTTTGCCTCGGAAGTATATGTAATAGCAATTTAAATTTTAGAATTGGTACACATTCGTGCAATACTTGCTTAATTATAATTGATTAAAAATTATTTAATAGAAAATAAAATTGAATAAATAAATAAAGGAATGGATGAATAATGATTATAAATGGTGAAGGGAATTACAGATAGTGGAGAATAGAATTTATTTAACTCTGCGCATATCATTATGTATAATTTTACTTTTTATGACTTCTTGCATTCTGATCACAACTGTTTCTTTATAAATATCTTTGATTTCTTTGAAGATGTCATTAATAGTAAACGTATTTCTTTTTATGTTGAGCTCATTTGATTGGCTTTACAGATTTAACACGCAGTTCTTACGCATTTGAGATAAAATATAATAATCAAATATTATATACAAGTTATTTAGCATTAGGAATAATTTGTTTTTTATGTTCTTTAAGTTTTTCTGATCTACCCCCTGCTTTAATATTTGTGTAAATTGTAATCTAAAATACTCCAGAATTTCTATAAATAAAATATCGAATCTCTGCTTCTCTTCTTTAATGTTGATGTATTCATTCTGCATAGTTTAATCCTCAAAATACACAACTAATAAAGGCTTAAAGAGTGAATAATAAGCGATTTTAATCTATTTTTATGTATTAAATTCAAATGTTAAAATTCATTTTATTAATGATGAGTATTTAGGTGTATTTATTGTAGAAAATTAAAAAAACTCCAAAAATTATAAATTTATGATTATTTATTAAATCTTATTTTTACTTTAAGTTTTTCTGAAAAGACTGCCTATTCGTCGTTCTCAAAATAATATCCAGTAAGAGTATCCAATTTATACAGGTTTAAAGCATCGAAATGTTTATCATTGTAGATAGTTTCTTATTCCTAACTTCCTTTATAATTACTCGACTTTGTAGTGTTGACAGATACTTAGTGATTCATATTTTTCTTAATATTTTAGAAGGGATTGCTTATATTTATTTTAATTCGCTTAGCTCTATCTTTTTGTAGGTCTTTTTCAATTCCTATGTGTCTGTGAAGCAAGTAAGTTTTAAGGTCAATCATGTTACTCTATTGATCTTTATTAATGTTAGAATTTACTTTTTGTTCAGGAAGGCTGCTGTTTTAATATTTGTTAGAGTTTTTTCTATTTTTACTGTTCCTCTCTTTTTTACTTGCTGTATTTTACTAGCTGGGTTAAAATAAAACTGAAGTCTTCATATCTACATTGATCTTGTTTAAAATATCCATAAATTTTAGTGTTGAATTTTTATTCTTGACATAGTGTTGTGCTTCTCTAGAGCAATCATACAACTTCAAATTACAAGAGATGTAATCAAACTCAGATATAAATACCTATTGTTTTTTTAATAAAAAATATTGAATTGATTTTATCTATTGTAAAGGTGTGTTTGATTTTGTATAATAATTTAGTTGATTGATTGTTTAATTGATTAATTGATTAATTGTTGGCTGGATGATTAATTATATTATGACATTAAAGTTTTATTAATTTTTAGCACTTTATATTAGAAGCTAGTAAATTTTTAGTTTTTGATTATCAGATTTTATTCGAAGAACAACTTATTTGATCAAATTTTAGCAGGAAATAAATGATTAATTATTTAGTTATTAAAGAAATTACCTTAAGAGGAAGTACTTTAGAAATGATACTCCTCCACTCTGCCTCTTTTTGTTTCAAATAAAAGCTCATTCTCTCGCTTTTACATACTACATAATCCTAGAAGGCATAGAAAACTATGACCATAATAATGCGAGAGAAAAAGAATGAAAATGTGTATCCTTAAAAGTATATGATTTCAGCTCCTATAACACCACAAAAATTTAACAAATAATTAGATGATTTCAAAATATAGAATGCTATTGCACTAACCTGTAAATATTAAAAAATAATTAATTATTATCAAGTAATCAACCTTATCAATCTAAAATTTTATTCAATTATAAAGTATCTAATCCATAAAAAATCTAAAAGAATATTAAATTCATTAAGTATAGAAATTATATTTATTATTTTTAAAATATCTAATCATTTTAAGTAGATTTTTATTGGAGAGAGGGATGGATGGATGAATTTTATTTTCTTTTTTAACTAAATAAAAAAATACTGAAATCTCTTATTCTTATAAGGTGTTTAATAACTCATTACACTTTATATTCATAATAAGAGTACAACTTATGCCTTTCCAATTTTCGATTTTTAATATCTGATAAACTCAAAAGTATTTTTTAAGATTATGATAGTAACTATATTTATTTGCTTGCTATATGTTTACACTTATCAATCAATCAATCAATTCTTATTTTCAACTCAATTTAATAAACTTAAAAATAATACTCAAAATGTAATAATGTATTTGTATCAAATTCTAAGTTAGTAGAAATATAGAGAAGATGATTATCTCGTTTTAGATTGAGTAATTCTTCATTTCAAAAAGCTTGGTTTTTTTATGTAAGAGAATTTTAGTACAATTTGCTATAGAGTTATATATATCTTCATTTAGATTGGTTGATTAACCTAATAATGTAAAAAGTAAAGACATTAAACAATTACCTATCCATACATAAGATAGTGGAATATCACCTGGTTCTTTGGAACATTAGAAGTAAATACAGTCATTTTATAAAGAGAAGTGTAGGCAATAACGATTTATGTAACAGGATTGAGGTAATATATAGATGAAGGGTATTTATAAACAACAAGCCAATTTAGCGGATAGTAAATGCAAGTGCCTATCAGAATAATATTATATTCAAACTAAGTGAGTGTGTATATATCATTTGAGATAAGTAGTAAAAGTAAAAGTCTTAATTCTAAGTAACGCTATTAATTATATAAAGAAAAATAAATTTAATCACGTATTGAAAGGTTCGAAGAACATTTCTAATAAATAACCCCAGAAAAAACAAATATTATGGAGATTATACATGAATTGTTCAGCACATAAAATTTAATCTAAGTATTTACTCTCTCGAATTCAGATTTACGGAAATTCTACTCAAACTATTTCAGTGAAAACTATAAAGTAAATTTATTAAAAACCATTACGCAGAGAGATAGGAAGAGTTAGATGTTATTCCTAATTTTTCTTTTTAATTTACCTTTTTTTCTTTTCTCTTTTTCTTTTCTTTTTTTACTTCTTTATTTCTTCTGATTTATTGAAAGTTTTTTTACTCATTGAGAACCCTTCAAATTTGATAGTATTGAATCGTTTATTTGTTTGTTTGTTTGTTTGCTTGCTTGCTTGTAATTCGTTTAATTTTTTTTCAAGTTAATAAAATTGGCTACCTACCTTTCAATAGTTAATACTTAGCATGACATTAGATTAAGAAGTATTAAAGTAGAAGAATTGGGTGAGTATATTTTTTATTGATTGTAGGATTGATTGATTCATCAATCGATCAATCGTCATTATTGATTAGATTTTTATTATAATAATATTAGATACTAGTTTTCTTAAAAAAATAACTCAATCTTCTTATAGTATTGATTTAATAATTTTGAATTACAAAGATGTAATTCAATCTTAAAATTGTTTAACTTTAGGGTTATTTTTATATACTAATTTTTATTTTGATTTCTAACAAGCCTTTAAAATCTTCCATTTTAAATCCTCTTGTATTGCTATTTGTAAGGAAAACTATTTTCAATTGCAATATTTTTAAGAAAACATCAGATATTTGAATGATGGTGTTTTATTCTTTGCAAATTGTTTTTTTAGAAATAATCTGTTCTTGCTTTATTGGATTTCTTATAAATTATAATATATTAATAACTCTTTAAATATATTCTACAAGGTAAAAGAAATTGCTTTAAATACATAAGTAAATACTAATTTAGAAAACATAAGACTTAGCCACTAAAAAACATCTATAGTATTATTAATAAGTTTCTAATTCAGAATTGATTACTTTATATTATTTCTAATATATCTTTGTATTTATTTCTAAAACTAAACTGTAAGGTGGTTTTATTACAGTAGAATAAGCACAAACAAATAAATAAATAAGCATTCACAAAATTCAATAGTGATGAAAACTTTTTATATTTTAAAGATAATTAAGTACTTTCTTTATTAATGATTTAGGAAAAGAAAGAATCTTATGTTATAGAAACATTATTAAAATAGCATTTTTATAATATTTTAATAGCCAATTTTCTTCATTATTAAACCTAAGAGTATTAATTTTATTGCAAATAAGAGATAAATTGTAATAATTTTAAATAAAATTTATTATCTAATTCTCCTTCCTACTTGTTCTTCAAAGGTTGCACCAAATTATCAAATTTGAAATAATATCCTAATTTTTTTTATTAACTTCTTATAAGAAGTTCCATCAATATGAAAAACATTTTATTTATTTTATTTTCTTTATTGTAATCAAAATTCAGAAGGATGAGTTGACAAAATGGTATATTTTATTTAAGTTTTCATAAGATGAAGAATTTAATTTATTAAAAAATGTTGTAAAACTAATTACTCAAGAGTAAAGTTATAAACATAAAGCAAGACAGTGAAATAAACATAATTTTTTGATCCTAGAAATAAAAAATAAATAAAAAATACCTCCAATTTTAAATAAATGTGTACTTTTAATTGTAATAGGATATTGTATTTTTATGAGAGATTATTATAAATTTGAATAATTTTTAAAGTGTACATCTTTATGAAGTTACTTATAAAATAGATAATTTAATTACTAATAAACTTTACAAATTGTAATAAAATACAGATGGTTAATATAAAGAAAATATCACTAATTTAATAATACTTAAAATAAATACTGTAATCTCTATACTAAGATTACCCCCTATAATAAGATCCCCCCCTAATACAATACCTTTGTAAAAATTTGTTACATTTTTTATAAAATGATTGTAAAGATAAATAATGCAAGTACCCATATTGTATATATAGATAATTTGAAATACAAGTTTTGATTGTTAAATCTATATGTCAATCTGTCTATCTATCTATCAATTTGATTGTTATTTAATTTATAGAAATACTTTTAACAAATGAAAGTTAATGATATTTATTATTAACAGACATACCATTTTTTTAGTATTTTTTAATTTTAATCATTAAAAATATATCTTAATAGTTTGGTTCAATTTATAAGATAAAAAAAATTATTACGATACTTAAATTGATTAGGTAATTGGATTTAAGAAATAAGAAATAATAAACTATCAAGATAGATAGTTAAACTAAGATAAGTAAGCAAATCTTTTGATTTAAATAATTTGCATTCATAGATAGCTAGATAGCCGTTTAAAATTCGCCAAAAATTTCGAGTGATATTTCTTTATATTTTTTTCGAAAAATTAGAATCTAATGAAAGCCAATAGATTAGATTGTTTTTGAATAAAAAATATTGAAAATATATAGGTTATCGAAATATTTTGCTAACGAGCAAATAGATTTCTGTGTTTAGAAATAATTATATTTGCAGAGTTCAATTCAATGTATGAATATAAAAGAATAGAAGATTAGCATTGATTAAAGTATTTGATAAAACAACACAGTGTATATATTAAATTTATAAAAAGATTAATAAAAGTAGGGAGAACGAACGATATTGATTTACTTAACAAATAAACAAACAAACAAACAAACAAACAAAAACCAAACAAACAATACTCTCTTATTATTATTTATATTTCAATCAATTCATTTAATTATGATGATAACAACTGACCTCAATATCAATATGCTCGCAAATAACCCTTTTGGGTAGCATCAATTCCCAAACCTTAATACATAATAGCACATTTACGCAAGATCAGCTTCTTCTAACAATATTAGAAGCCACTCTACTATAAATAGATAAAGTGAGAGAGAATAAACCTTCACATTTCCTTAAGTGACCGCTTCTAATTATGAACATAATTAATAGTGCCCTCCTTTGAGATTAGTTCTAAGCGACCAAACAAATTAAATTATAAATCCAATTATTCACCCTAACTCAAAGAACATAGACAGTGAATTTTCTAAAAAGAGAAGTTAGACTCCAAATAGCCATGTTCCTATGATAAAACTGACGGATGAAAGTTTTGATTATAATTTAAATTCCAACAGAAATAGAGTTGCTACTAAATAAAGTTCAATGTAAAACAGAGGATAAAGATAAATGAATACAAACAGTTCCAAAATAATGTTTAATCTTAGAAAATCAATCTAGGATAGATAAAAGACAATCAGAGAAGAAGGTAGCTAAATAATTTTGAGCTATATTTGCCATTTAGATAGACTTATTTAGTAAGGCTAAAAGGTTTTTGATTTAAAGTAAAGAAAATCTATGATTGTTGAAGATAATTTATCTCGTTAATTGAGGACTAATAATCTACTGAATGAAATCTAATGTTTAGAAAACAAAGTTGAAACTCTGAAGAATTAGGTAAAGATTAAGATTTATTTTATATTTAAAACTATAGAAGTTATTTCTTGCTCTATAAAGATGGATATTTGTGTATTGCGAGTATTAACTTACTATCTTGTAAATTAGTATATTCTACTGATTTATAAAGATTTTGAAGAGTTAGTCAGTAGCGATGCATGATAATCAATCATATCAATCAATCAGTCAATGTCATTTGAAACCAAAACAAATAATTAGCAATTTTCTCCTCTTTTATTAATCGATGAGTGATAATTAAATTCAAACTTAAATTTAAAATGAAATTGGCTGTAAAAGTCCTCCTAATTGGTTAAATTGATAAAAAATCTACAAAAGTGATACTTTTAATATGATTTTATTATATAAAAATACATAAACAATACTTTTTTGATCATTGAGAAATTTATCTAATTTTAATTCATTAAGTAGCAATTAAGCAAAATTTATAATAAATATTTAAATTATATGGATTTAGTTTTAAATTATTGTTTTTAATTAAACTAATAGGATAAATGGAATACATTTGAATATGATGTGAAGAAATTTATGGAATTCATTTAAAAAGATATCAAGATCATTAGAATGAACAGCGAAATCGAAATAAAAAAGAGGTAGCTTGGAAATATTCATAAACTTCTTGCTCATTTATAAGTGCAATACAATGCCTAAAAAGAGAAATTCTTGTCTTTAGTTGAATAAATTAACACTATTGGCTAAGTAAATATTTTAAATTGTTATATTTTTTATGATTAATGTTTTTTATCTAACCAGGAAAAGGAAATTCAAGTGATGGAAGAGTTCATAAAATCGCAATTAGTTATTGGAGGAAAACAGCTCTATGATTTGATGATAACAGTATTTGATTATAAGTTAATGAAATAAAAAGTATTAATCAAAGAAATAGATGAGTATTATTCTTTAAGAGTATGCAAGTTACCTTCTCTTGTGATTATCTAATAAGTCCAAAATCTAATCATCTAGTAAATTGAAGCTAATTTTAGGAGTGTAGAGCAATAAAATTTTATTGTCTCCTCTATTTATAATTCAAATAAAGCCTATGATCCTGCTAACAAAACTCTTTCTTAGGCTTATTCTGCAATGTTAACCTTTGAAAAATATGGAAATCAGCTAAGTGATGTTAAAAAACAATTTGAAACTAAAAGTATTGATATTAAAAAAGAAATAGAAAACCTTATTGAATAAGTTGATCCTTTAAACAACGAAGAATTGATCTCTTTTTTGAAGACTTTCACTAATTTGTAACATATCCTTAATATGTTCTTCACCTCATTCAAAAAGTAATTAATTTTAATAATAAAAATTTGAAAATTTTACTGACTGACTGACCTATAAAGAAAATATCTTTTGGTTCAATTATGTTTCTACTTATTTCAGATAGAAAATTAATTAAATTTCTTAATAAATTTTATTTAATTTTTCATATCTTTCTATTTTATTACTGCGATCATCATAGAGAATTTCTTATTTTATTTAGATTTGATCAATTCTGATATCAACAATTCTTTCATTTACTTAGAATTAAAACAATCGTTTAATTAATTAAAACAAACAATTATTTATAAATAGATTCCATACCGAAGGAGAATAAGAAAAGCTTTAAAGTTTAATCTTAACTCATTTAAAAATTAAATAAGAATACTTTGCTAAAATTGTTGAAACAGTTAGTCTTTATTAGCCCAAAATTTAATAAATGGAATCTTTGATTTATACTATTAGAGTGACTATACTTAAAATGTAGTGCTTCGGAACTGAGACCTAGCAATTATCAGATACAGTAAAATTATTAATCAAAGATAATTCTTGAGTAATCTTTCATTTTAATAGCTTAAAAAAACTATAGAAGAGAAGCTCGAATTAGAATAAGTTATTAAATAAACTTAGAAATAAGATATTTTCCCAAAAAAAGATGTTGCTGAGTAAAGATTTACATGCTTATTAATTCCTCTATAATAAATTAATAATTTATTTTAAAATAAAAAAGAGAATTATTTACAGATAGATAGTCATTTTTAAAGAGAACAAGAAGTGACTTCTTTGGAATGTTAAGCAGAAGCAATGCTAATTTCTTGAATCAATTTGATGTAGATTATTATTATATAAAATAATTTTTAAATAATTTTATAACAAATAAAAAGAGCACTATCAACAGCTAATAAAAGAAAGATTTAATTATCTAAAAAGCAGAGAAAATTAAAGAATAAATTAATAAATTGGAGAAGATTAGAAGAGACAATTAAAAAATGCTAGATGAAGAGATGAAAGGAGATATGATGTCAATCGACATTCAAGTCCGTGGTGAGACTTTAGAAATGTTCAGAATGGTTGAAGAGATTTTTAAAGATAACATTTAAGAATAAAACTTAATTTAACATATGTTAGACAATGATTTCCCTTATGTATTACAAATCACTAATTATGATGAAGAGATTTAATTCGCTCTTTCTCCAAAGAATATTCCTTTACAGGACATAGCAAATAAGATTAAGAATCAACCCCGCTCTTAGAATTAGATATCTTACTCTAATATTAATAATCCTAATTCAACTTTCTCTACCACAATTAGCTCGAATACCTAAGACATCTTGCAGCTTAACTCACCTAATACTAACAGATTCCCTTTTAGTGATACTTCACTTAATCTCAATAGGAACCCTATAGCATCAATTAATCTCTAAGATTAACAAAATCAATCAAATAGAAGTAATTAATAATAATTTAGTTAAAACAGTAGCAATGTCTTGAGCTCTCCTCTGTATTTTACTCAACACTTCTAAAATCTTCAATAGAAGTCGCAAACTCCTATTTCATTATTAACTAGCAACAATTTAGACAATAATTCTAGCAATAACCTAGACTAAAAAGATAGCTCCATTTCCTCAAGTTCTTTGATAGGATCTGCTAACGAGAGTTAAAATCCTAATATCTTTTCCACTACTTACAGAAGCCCAACTAATAAAATTTTTTAAGATTAATCATAATACAATACAAATAAATTTCCTCTAACAAGTAATGTAGAATACCAAAGTAATTAAATAAATGATCAAAACTAATAAAAAAGATAGAAAAGCTATACTGGACATGATTCATCCAATAGCAGTAGCATCTCTTCTTACTTATTAAACAAATTCCCTGCAAACAGCATTAGTGATAATTCCTCTATAATTAGCAATTATTCTACTTAATAAAATCCAATTACTAACATTTAAAGAAATAAATCAATTAGTATCTTAGGAAACTCTCCCCTTACTCCAAGTAGTATTCCCTAAACTACACCTTTAAATCAAAGTAATATTTGTAATAATTATTATTTGAACATTAAACCTGAAATACTCAGTAAATCTCCTTTAAGCTAAAATGATAGTTTATTAAGTTCAAATAACATTAGCATTTTAAGCAATTAGAATCCAGATAGTTAAAAAAGTAATAGAAATCCATCTGATTTAAATTTAAATGGCAGTAATTTTGTTTCCATGAAGAATCCTTTAGCTAGTTATATGATGGGTAATAATGCAAATAGTTAATTCAATGAAATTAATAAATAACCAGCAGAGAGTAACAGAAATAATTATTTTAATGATGCCAGCAGAAATAATTCCTTTGTTTAAAGCAGAAGTTATTATTCGAATGATATCTCTAGGAATAATATTTCTAATAACGATATCAGTTTAAATCAAGATTTAAATAGAAATTAGCAACCTATACATGTTAGAAATTATACAAATTATAATGATAATTCAAAGGAAGCTCCTTCTATTCTTATTCCTCAAAGCACAAATACTGAAAGGAGTAATACTTTCATAAATTAGAATAATTTGAACAAAGCTAACCTTTATAACGGCGATAATGAAGAAAGTGTGAAAAGATAATAAAAAGATAAATTCTATTTATCAAATAGAGAAGATAAGGAGAATATCTAAATTTCTAATCCTCTTAATAACATTAATAATAGCAGCAACTATCTAAACAGAAGTAGCAGCTAAATCACTAATAGTAGAAGTAGTTAAAAGCAGTTAGATTTAAAGAGCTCAAATAAGATGGATTCTTTAACCTCCAGTAAATTAAAGCCAGATATTTTGAATTCCAAGATAGATTCTAAAAACAGTATCTTAAATCAATACAATATCTAGCCTCAAATTGGTAGAAAATAAGTTGTTAATTACATGCAATTCGGAAATCCTCAATAATCTATTTCAATCAATGAGATTTTAAAAGATTCCACTAATTCTCACTATAGAAATAATAGTTAACAATTGCAAAGTAAACCTGCTCCTAAGATTAATTTGTTAAATTCAAATAATATTGACAATAAGTACAACAATGCTTTCAAGTATGATAATGCTTTCAAGATTCTTAATCCATAATAATATAATTCAGCTAATTGTAATAATTTGAATAACTCAACCATCTACAAAAATGATAAAGACTTATAGAATGAAAATGTAACACCTTAAGAAAAACAAGCTGAAATTAACAAATTTATGAATATATCGATTCCTTCTAATAGTTTATCATACTCAACTTCCCATAAAAATAGTGAGATTCCCTCTAGCAGAATGTAAGACAGCAATCAATATCTTACATCATTTATCACTACTAATCCTCCAACAATTACAAATATCCAAGAGGATAGTGTAAATACATTTAACTAATCTCGCCATCATAAATCTAGCAATACATCGATAGTTTCTGATTTACCTTCAAAGAATAATCAATTACAAAGCTTTAAGGATGACAATTCTAATGCCAATAATTTTAATAATAGTAATTAAAATGATTAAAACTGTAGTGCTTCTAACTAATCATAAAGTAACTATATTCATTAATGTTATTCAGAATATGCCATTCCTCAACAAGAATTAAATAATGATTAAACTGGTGGATAAGTTAACCTCCAAAACTCTTTAGATGTTACCTTCCAATAATTAGATAACGAAGAAGAAGAAGAAGATAATGAATTATTAAATTCCTAAGGTGCTTTAATCAACTAAGAAACTTACAAATAGGAAATAAATCTAAATGCTAAGGATATCAATATTACATAATTAAATAATACCAATAGCACTAATAATACAATTTCAAATAACATCATAAACACTAAGGAATCAAATATAATTCCAAACCAAATGAATTTAACTAACTCTAATTGTACAGCTAATGATAATTCAATAGTGATCTCTCCTTAAAGATAATTAAAATAAAAATTAGAAGATTCCTAGAAAATAATGGTAAAACATGCATCTAATAGTGAAAGTTGCTTGATTAAAGACTATAAAGTCTTGTATAGACAATAGACTAAAAGATATGAGAACTTTAATATCAATGTTAACACTTCATCTTGGAACGATGCAAAAGTTATTGGCTTTTTTGATTTCTTAATGTCTTTTGATATTATTAATAAATAAATCATTCTAAGACAAGAGCATTTCTAAATTTAAATTCCCATTTCCAACATAGAAAAATTAATTATCCCTTCAAATGTTTTGAGTCTTTTAAAAAATAATTCATATGTTTATACAGGAAATTAATCTATTTATCTCCTGCAGCTCCATGTTGCTTCGAGAGGCCTTTGTGAAATAATAATTGATGATTATTAATCTTGCATTTAACTAGTTAAAGATTTCTAGAAGATCTTTAATTGAATTCTGTAATTTAATTAATTTATCATTTCAAAAAACATCTTAATCATATCCCATTTTGTGAATAATTAACAAACCTTAAACCTACAACCAACCAATCAAATTAACTAACTAACTAACCCATTTATAATAATTATTAACATTTTGAGAAAGATTATAATAAAATAAAATTCTTCTATCTATCTATGAAGTATTGTAATTAATTAATTAATATTTATTTATATCAAAGAATAAATAATTTTATGAAATTTTGATATTTTATTGTTATATCTAAATATATGTATGTATCTCTATATACTCATCTCTGCATTTCTTTTTAATTCTTTTCTTTTTTTCCATATCTGAAAATAAAGATTTTGTTAAAGGTTTGTAAATAATTTATTCTCACTATCTTAATTTGTATTAAATATAATTACACATTAATTAATAAAATAATTGATAGATAAAAGTAATAAAAGTAATGAATAGTGATATAATCAATAAATACTTTTTACTATTTCTTATTATATTCATAAAATATCATAAAACTACTATATCAAAATTAAAGATAATTTAGATATTTTTTATTATAATATTGTTTTAATCGTTATTTTAAGATAAAATTTAATTTTTGTAAGATTTAAATTCTTTTAGGGTGTAAAAGATATTCATAAATAATATAATATAAATGAGAGGAAAATTAAAATTCAAAGTAGTTCCGAGTGTTAATTCTAAATATAGAAAAAGGAAGATAAATTTAAATGATAATCTTTAGGTGAAGGAAATACCAAGGAAAGAAGATATTTTTAGGAACATCGATATGGAAAAAGAAACGCATTTATGAAAAATAAGAGAAGTTTAGAGTTGAATATTTCCTAGATTTTTGTAAAAGAAGATGATTATGAGGAAAGATTTGATGAAATCTTGATTAGAATTGAAATAGAAAGAGTAATTGATATATCTTAAAACGAATAGTATTGAATTAAGAGTTTATTCAATAAATTGAATTAATGAATGAATGATAGATCATTTAATTTAATATAGTGAGTTAAAACGTAAAAATCAAAAAAGTAGCATTAAATTCATTCATTCAATTTGTTATATAATCACATAAAACTCATATATCTTTCAATACAATAAGAAGGAAGCAAAAAGAGAAAACAAAAAATCAAGTAAAAATCAAAGGAAATCAGAAAATTAATCAATTCAATTCAATCAATCAAACAGATAATACAATAGCAGTTTTTTACATAAAATTAATAAAAAAGAAGGCTACGTAGAACAATCAAACAATCTTATTAGATATATATAAAACAATCCATTTATAGAATATACTCAACATTTATTAAAGTAAATGGGAAGCTTTTTCAGATCTGAGGAAATGGAGCTTTATTGTCTTCTCATTCCAAGAGAAAGTGCATATAATTTGATAAGCTAACTGGGCGAAAAGGACCTGTTCCACTTTGTAGATGCAGAGCCTTAAGTCCCTTAATTTAACAGATTATATTCAAAGCAAACTAAGCGTTGCGACGAGCTTCTTAAGAAAGTAGATGAGATTGGCGCAATTATGACAAAGTTCGGATTTGATCATGGGTTAGCAAAAGGAGATATACCTAACTTTTTAAATCTTTTAGAGATGAAAAAGAAGACTCGCAAGCAAGATGAGCAATATTATATTGATGAATTAGAAAAGGAGATTGATTAAGTCGTAAGCTATTTAAAATGTTATTTTTAAATATTCTAATGGTTTTTAAGCTTTCTAGATAAATAGCATTGAAAAAAAATTGAATTTATATTAGACAAAAGGAAATGGAATTTTTTATTTACGAAGATAGAACTGATTACTTAAAATATTTTTATTAATAACCATATTTTGTAATAATAATTATTAATTACACATGATATTATTAAACATAAAATGAGTTATTTCTATAATATAAAACATGATATTGAATACCTACATTTTTAAATTATCTTATTTTAATTACAAAAGTTAAAAGATTTGAAGAAATAAATCTTGACAGCTAATGAAATTAGATCTAACATGAATTTAATGGTCGAGTAAAGAGCTTGCTTGGAAAAGATTGTGCCTTTAATGGGTGGTGAGTCATAAATATCTAGCTTTTCTTCTTTAAAAAGTAATGAGGATCAATCTAGAATCGGGAAGATTATTGGTAGTATTGATATGATAGATAGCATGCGTTTCTAGAAGTTTATGTTCAGGGCAACAAAGGGAAAGTGTTTCATTCATGTGGAACCAATTGAGACTACTGGTACTAAATATAAGATAATTGATCCAAATACTCCTAGTAATGAAAAAAGAAAAGGAGTGTTCTTATTCATCTTTAATTAATCTCCATTGTTGGAAGCTAAGCTTAATAAAATTTGCTAAGCTATTGGAGCTAATATTTTCTAATTTGATAATGATATCGAGAATCTTAGTGATGATTTGAAATCAACTACGGAAAATTACTAAAAGAGTAGAGAATTGCTTACACTTACTTACAAGCACTTAGAATAACTATTTGCTCGTTTACAAAATCAAACCGAAGAAATAACTTTATTAGAATAGTACAGATTATAATTAATTCGTGAAAAATAGATCTATCATCACATTAACCTTACCAAAAACACTGGTGCCGTACTTAAAGCTTATGTTTGGTTACCTAAATCAGAAGAAGAGAGGATCATGGAATATTTATAAACCTCTTAAGACCCAAGATATGCTACTGCTCAACTTCATCCTGTCTCTGCCAACGATTACTAAAGATTAACGTTAGTAAATCTATTACTCAAAAATGAAAATATCAATAATATTAAATTTAATTTTTGGATTTAAATAGGAAAATAAATAACCTTCAAAAATTTAAAAGAATGAATTCTTAGATGTATTCTAAGAAGTAGTTAATACTTATGGTATTCCAAGGTAAACTAAATTTAATTCAAATTTTTTCTTTGGTTCATTTAAATAGGTTTATTTATTTTTAATTATATTATTATTTATATTACAGATACAGAGAAATTAACCCAGGTTTTTTTACTATTATAACATTCCCTTTCTTGTTTGGTGTAATGTTTGGTGATATTGGACATGGCAGTCTATTATTTATCTTTGGTTGTTATTTGATGTTCACTTATGATAAAAAGCGTCATCAGGATGATTAACTCTATAGATGCAGATACATTATCTCTTTAATGGGTTTCTTTGCTACTTTTAGTGGCTTTATCTATAACGATTTTATGAGTATTCCTCTAGATCTTTTTGGAAGTTGTTATGATAAAACAGTGAAGAAAACACTTAGAAAGAGTGACGATGGTTGCGTTTACCCTTTCGGTATAGACCCTGCTTGGTTAAGTGCTTCAAACAGTCTTTCATATTTCAACTCTTTCAAGATGAAAACTGCCATTATCTTTGGTATCCTCTAAATGCTTTTAGGTATTCTCTTGAAAGGTTTGAACTCTATGTTCAGACTCAGTGCTGTTGATTTCTTCTTTGAATTTATTCCCTAATTATTTTTCTTAATCTGTACCTTTGGTTATATGGTACTTTTAATTATATTAAAATGGCTCTCTACTTATGATTCTCCCAGAGATGCTCCTTCTATTTTGAACATCATGCTTAACTTCCCACTTAAAATGGGTTAACTTGATCCTAAATATGAACCAATTCTTGGATATGTAGATGTATCTCGTTAACAATAAGAACAACTTCAATTCTCTCTCTTAATGATCGCTGTTATCTGTGTTCCTCTTATGCTCTTCCCTAAACCTATAATTTAATATTATTGGGGCAAAAAGGAAGAATAGTAACACTCCCCTGAAATGATTGAAATTTAAGATAGTGGCCACTCAGAAGAAATTTAACAATAAGCCATGCACATTCACGATAAAAAGCATTACACAAAATAAATTGAAAAGGTTGATTAACATGAAGATTTCTCCGAGTTATTTGTTCACTAAATTATTGAATCTATTGAATTTGTCCTTGGTAGCATTTCTCACACAGCTTCCTACCTCAGACTTTGGGCACTTTCACTTGCTCACTCCTAACTGGCAGCTGTTTTCTTTGAAAAAACTCTTTAAAAATCAATTGAAGAATAATCAATTATTGGTCTTGTTGTTGGATTCTTCCTATTTTCTATAATTACCTTTGGTGTATTAATGTGCATGGATGTTATGGAATGCTTCTTACACACTCTCAGACTTCATTGGGTTGAATTCCAAAGCAAATTCTACAAAGCTGATGGTATTCTCTTTTAGCCCCTCTCTTTTAAAACCTCTCTATCTCAAGAAAAGTCTGGCTATGAAAACTGATTTCTTTAATGAAGGAATTAAATAGCCAACATAGGTTCAAATTTGTAAATAAAATTTGATTACAATCAATCTTTCTAAATAAATACAATTAGTTAGTATTGGCTGACTGACTGACTGACAGATAGACAGACAAGAAATAATAAACTAATAAGAAAACTAAATTATTTCTTGGTTAAAAAGCAAGATGAATTGAATTTTTAATACAAATTAAACGATTTAATTATAAAATGATTAGAATTATAATTCATTCCGTATTGTATAGTATCTAATCAAAATAATTCTTCAAACAAACAAAAAAAATAATCTTTGAATCTTATATAAAAATATATTATATTAATCTAGTGAATCTATTTCTTTTTTAATTTATATAAATACATACAATGTTTCAAACATCTTCTTAAAATTAATCTCTTTCGTTTTACTATAATTTAATTTGTTTAATTTTTTAATATAATCAATTAATTACTTACAGTAATTTAATAATTTACTCTATATTTTTAATCAATCTATAGAAGCAAATGAAGATTATCTGATAATTCAACCTAGAAAAAATACATATTTTGAAATTAAATGATGTAAATAGCAATTTTTTTAAGGAAGATACTCCTAAAATTATTTAGTTTAACTAATAAATTTCTAAATTTTCCTCTTCATATTAGTCCTCTAAAAATAAGAATGCTTTAAAAATACTCTTTATTGAATAAAAATTATTTATTTTAAATATCTTTCAACATTAATACCTTATCATGTAGAGATTTTAATAAATTTAAGGGTACATCCTTCTCTTTAGATCATTTTAAAGCACACGTATTCATGAAATTAATTCGAGTGGAGGGGTGTGTGTTAACATATGAGAAGTTACAGTATCTAAAAAATGGTTTAAAATAACGAAAGGTTTCTTATTATATTACTCCCCCATCAGTAAGGGTTAATTTAGTTATCTAAAATTAGAACTTTAATATTTTGAAACTTACTAAAAGAAAGCCATATAATGTAAAATAATCCTGCTATAAATAATGAAGTAAAATTTTACTAAAAATGTAATTAACTTATCTTTAAATAATAAATTAAAATAATATTATTTACAAATTAAAAGAATTGAGCAAAGAGGTTTTAATTGAGACTTTCATTATTGAGTAAATAAATTTTTTAATTCTTTTAAAATAATAGATTAAAATTGTCCGAATAGACCATTTTTATTTAATTATTTAAAAGTAAACAAAATAATATTATAGAAAATTTGTATACTTACTGCTTAGGGTCAGAACTAGGGAATTGCTTAAAACTTACTGTATTAACTCTCAACTTAGAGTAAAATTTTAGATTATTTCTATTTTTATTTAAATTAGAATTTTATACTTTAGCTTTCTCAACAATATTTAAATTATAAGAAATTGTAAATTAGAAGCTAAGGATCTTTCTGATTTAGTATCTGCATTAGCAAATAGCCCAAAACTTACTACATTCACTCTCAACTTAAAGTAAATATTATATAACTTTTCTCTACTTCTTTCATTTCAAATTTGAGCTACAGTTCTGCTATTCTTTACTCACATCTTATTATATCAAATAAAAAATAGCACCTATTATGAAGGCAGTTTAGGTTTAGGATCTGGATTAGGAAACTGCTCATAGCTTACTATATTAATCTTAATTTAGAGTATTATTTCTAATTTTTTTCTCTTTTATCTTAAATATTTAATTAAATAAACAGAAATAGTAAGTTAGAATCTAAGGATGCTTTTGTTTTAGTAACTAGATTAGGAAAGTGTTCTTAACTAATGTAATTAACTCTCAATCTATGGTAGAATAATTTTTACAATTTTTATTTTATCCTACATTTTACCTCTACTATTTAGCTATTTAATAAAGTTATTTAATTTAATAGTTAAAATAAGATAGGAGCTTATAGTGTTTATAGATATATCATATATGAAAGAAGTTTTAAAAAATCATCTTTCAGGAACTGAGATAATTATTTAGTGAATGAATATGTTGTAGAGAATTAGGTACCTGGCTAATTCTAATTAGCTTTTAGGAATTTACAGTTAATATTATCAATAGATTGAGGGAGATAGTACAGATAAATTTTGGTAAGAGGTGAGGAGAGTTTAAAATTTTATTAGTTTTGCTTAATTTTTTTACTATTGAATGAAAAATCATTTTTAAAATATAATTAAGAAAGAGAAAAATAAAAAATAGTTTTATTCAATACTCATAAAATTAAATTATATTTATTTGATTTAGATACCTCCTCTTTGACCAAGGAAGGAAGCTTTTAAAAAGGCTACATAGAGTATATAATTTAATAATTCATTTGAAAGATATTATTTCAAATATTAGCTTATTATCATAAATAAAATCAATCTATTTTATTTTCAATTAATATAAATAATTTAGGATGAAATGAATATAAATAGATTACCCTATGAACATTAAAAAATGTCAAAACTTCTATTTAATCATTAAAATTCTTTCACTGTATCTTTTTATAAAGTTTAATTATATGTCTATAAAAAGGTTTAATGATAGCTTTTGAAAGAAAATAGAAGTTTAACTATAGTGGTAAATATGTTAACCCTATTAAGCAGAAGAAACAAGCTTTTGCAAAGTAATAAGGATACTCAAATACTGATATTGCAAAAAAATTAACTTCTCTTAGATTTAATCTATTTTTAGAATTTTTATAGCTTCTCTCCCTATCCAAATGGAAATTAATATAACACGTCTTAGGTTTCGTAAGATCTTCAAATGAAATACTACCTCTTTCTATGCACATCCACTAAGGTAGTTTGATTTAACTAAAGTTATACAAACTAGTTAAAGTTTTCCCTCTTTACTTACAATTTCCTCTAACTCTAAGTAATCTACTTCTACTTGTTTAATGACTTTGTTCTAAATTATTATCATTTAATACCCTCTTGTTTTCAATTGTATCGTAGGATTCACCTACATCATCGCAAGGAATAGTGCTATCATCTTTATAGAAATATTAGTAGTTATCATAATTAATACTATTAGGGTGATCACTCATACAAGCATAACCAAGAAAATTCTACCCATCATATTCGAAATTTACATATAATATAGTATAAACATCATAGTTAGGTTAAGCCATAGGAGCTATTCCAATTACTTAGCAATTTTCTATTCGTTCATACTCAACTGAAAATAGTGGATGATATATTCCAAAATAAATGCCAAAAAAAATAGGTAAGCATATTATAAATGTACAACCACAAATTGTAGCTCTAATATCTTATTTATCCTTTCCTGTGAAATAACTTTCTAAGATAGAATATATGATAAATATTGGAATGCTTAGAGGTGAGAAGTACACTATATAGATTCCTAGAGAGTTTGATAGTCCAAATGAGCAAGATACAACAAATGTGAATAAAAATGCTACTAGAATAGTGACAATTTCTTTTTTAGACATCTAATTTTAATGTATTTTTATTATTTGAATATTTATTTACTAATTATTTTTTCTGTAAAAGTTTAATAGTAATAATCTAATAGCAACTTTTCTTTTTAATAATAAAAATAGATAGTCGTTTTACATTATTTATCAATAGTTATTGTTAATTGATCATACATTTTAATTTTATAATTTAAATTAATTTAACTTTTCTCACTAAATCTAATATTTCTATATAAAAAAATATCATAAACAAATGTGGTTGGTTTTTAATTTAAAAAGTAATCTTATCTTAAATATCTTAGCTAAATTATAAATTAAATAATCATAATTTATTCATAAAATTTTTAAAATTTCTAATAAGATAAAAAACCTAAGAATATCATCATATTTACAACTTATATTAATATTTAGATAAAAATTACATTCTAATTTTGGGTTAAAAGTTAAAATTGAAATTCAATATTCAGAATTTTTAGATTTATTAAAGTAAAAAAAAATTGAATAATTTCTAAAAATATTTATTATTTTTGATTTTATTTTATTATATTTTAATGAGTATTTCTCATAAATTAAAGTTTTTATTATCTTTTTATAGAACTATTTAAGCACTACATTTATCATTATGAATCATAAAAATATCAAATACTTAAATTTAAGAAACTTCAATCATAGTTAATTTCACCAAACCGATTAGAATCTGCACAAATATAAATAAATTGCTTAATAAAGACAGAAAATATCAATTTTTGTTCATAAAATTTAAAACTTCTCTCACTCTAACTTTTAATAAAGGTTAGTTATATATCTATTCAAATGTTTGACTATCACTTTAGAAAGAAAATAGATGTCTAACTATATTGGTAAATATGTAAACACTATTAAGGAGTAGAAAAAATCTTTAGAAAAATAATAAGGATATTCAAATACAGATATTGCAAAAAACTTAACTTCTCTTAGATTTAATCTATTTTTAGAATTTGTATAGCTTCTCTCCCTATCTTCATGGAAATTAACATAACATGTCTTAGGTTTCGTAAGATCTTCAAATGAAATACTACCTCTTTCTATGCACATCCAAGAAGGTAGTTTGATTTCACTAAAGTTATACTTACACTTTCCTCTAACTCTAAGTAATCTACTTCTACTTGTTTAATGAATTTGTTCTAAATTATTTTCATTTAATACCCTCTTGTTTTCAATTGTATCGTAGGATTCACCTACTTCATCACAAGGAATAGAATTATCACCTTTTTAGTAATATAAGTAGCCATCATAACTTAATCTTTTAGGGTGATCGCTCATACAAGCATAACCTAGAAAATTCTATCCATCATATTCGAAATTTACATATAATATGGTATAAACATCATAGCTAGGTTAAGCCATAGGAGCTATTCCAATTACTTAGCAATTTTCTATTCGTTCATACTTAACTGAAAATAATCTATGATATGTTCCAAAATAAATAGCAACGAAAGCAGGTAAGCATGTAAGAAATGTGCAAATACAAATTAAAGCTCTAATATCATATTTTTCTTATCTGAAACACTAATTTTCAATAACTTAATATAAGACAAATAATAGAATGCTTAGTGGCTAGAAGTACATAAAGTAGATTCCAATAGAGCTTGATTACCAAAGTGCGCAAGATAAAACAAATGTGAATAAAAATGCTAGGAGAATAGAGGCAACTTCTTTTTTAGACATCTAATTTTAAATACTCTTATTATTTGTTAATTTATTTACTAATAATTTTTTTCTGTAAAATTTTTAGCTGTAATAATATAATACAAATAGCTACTTTTCATTTCTTTTTAAATTAAAAATAAACAGTTGTTTTACATCATCGATTAATCGGTATTATTAATATTATTTGTGAACAAAGCTTCTTATAAATTTATCATTATAGACACATTAATTAAACTCCATTTCATATTTCACTTTATATTAATAGATCATAAAATACTAATTCATAATACTGCATTTTAACCTAAATTGTTCTTTTCTTAAATCTTATTCTTTTACTAAATTAATCAAAACATTTTTAAAAACTCAAAAAAGGGCCTTAATATAAAAGTGCCTTAATATATGAACCTTTACGGTATTTCTTATTTAAAAATATCATATCTCCAAAAATATTTTTTAGAAATACTTCCAAGTATATTAGACAGTAATATAGAGTAATGTATCTAAAATATGGAATTAGTTATAAATATGTAAAGAGTATCTTTGAATATATAAATTAAAATAATCGAACTTGCCCAAAATTTGATAATAAACATACATTCTATTTTTAGTAGATTTTAGAAGGTTTTTATTAATTAAAAACTAACAATTATCAATTATAATGCTCACAAGGCATAAGTAACATAAAATGTTTTGATAAATAATAGAATCAATACTATACCATAACCTCCTTATTCTCTAGATATGAATCTATTAGATAGATTTATATTTAGAAATTATGAAATTAGTAGAAATAATATTACATTTAATGATGAAGCTGAAATCTTTGAATATTTTTCTAATTTCTTAAAAAGCTTTTAAGAACAGTAACTCTTGCATGAGTGTAGAAACACAGATAAGATCTATAGAATATTATAAATATAAATGGTTAATTTTAATGAAAACTACTGTATTGTTTATATTATTTCTCATTTAGTAAAGAATTTTAATTTTAAAAAAAACTAAATTTAAATTTATTTGATTTAGATACCTCCTCTTTGACCAAGGAAGTCTTTAAAAAGGTTACATAGAGTATATAATTTAATTATTCATTTGAAAGATATTATTTTAAACATTAGCTTAACATCATAAATAAAATCAATCTATTTTATTTTCAATTAATATAAATAATTTAGGATGAAATGAATATAAATAGATTACTCTATGAACATTAAAAAAGCCAAAACTTCTATTTAATCTTTAAAATTCTTTCACTGTATCTTTTTATAAAGTTTAATTATATGTCTATAAAAAGGTTTAATGATAGCTTTTGAAAGAAAATAGAAGTTTAACTATAGTGGTAAATATGTTAACCCTATTAAGCAGAAGAAACAAGCTTTTGCAAAGTAATAAGGATACTCAAATACTGATATTGCAAAAAAATTAACTTCTCTTAGATTTAATCTATTTTTAGAATTTTTATAGCTTCTCTCTCTATCCAAATGGAAATTAATATAACATGTCTTAGGTTTGATTAGATCTTCAAATGAAATACTACCTCTTTCTATGCACATCCACTAAGGTAGTTTGATTTAACTAAAGTTATACAAACTAGTTAAAGTTTTCCCTCTTTACTTACAATTTCCTCTAACTCTAAGTAATCTACTTCTACTTGTTTAATGACTTTGTTCTAAATTATTATCATTTAATACCCTCTTGTTTTCAATTGTATCATAGGATTCACCTACATCATCGCAAGGGATAGTGCTATCATCTTTATAGTAATATAAGTAGCCATCATAACTAATTCTATTAGGGTGATAACTCATACAAGCTTAACCAAGAAAATTCTACCCATCATATTCGAAATTTACATATAATATAGTATAAACATCATAGCTAGGTTAAGCCATAGGAGCTATTCCAATTACTTAGCAATTTTCTATTAGTTCATACTCAACTGAAAATAGTGGATGATATATGATAAAATAAAAGCAAAAAAAATAGGTAAGCATACTATAAATGTACAAACACAAATTGTAGTTCTAATATTTTATTTTTCTTTTCCTGTGAAATAATTTTCTAAGATAGAATATATGACAAATATTGGAATACTTAGCGGTGAGAAGTACACTATATAGATTCCAAGAGAGTTTGATAATCCAAATGAGCAAGATACAATAAATGTGAATAAAAATGCTACTAGAATAGTGACAATTTCTTTTTTAGACATCTAATTTTAATGTATTCTTACATTTGAATATTTATTTACTAATTATTTTTTTCTGTAAAATTTTAATAGTAATAATCTAATAGCAACTTTTCTTTTTAATAATAAAAATAGATAGTCATTTTACATTATTTATAAATAGTTATTGTTAATTGATCATACATTTTAATTTTATAATTTAAATTAATTTAAATTTTCTTATGAAATCTAATATTTCTATATAGAAAAAAATTTCATAAACAAATGTGGTTGGCAAATTAAATAATCATAATTTATTAATAAAATTATTAAAATTTGTAATAAGATAAAAAACCTAGGAATATTATTTTATTTAAAACTTATCTTTATAAATTAATTTTATTTCCCCTTAGGAGGGGGAATCAAGCAATCTACTGTATTCATTTAATATTAATTTTAAACGAATTTATAGCTTTTATATTTAAATTATTTGTTGATAAATTAATATCATGATTAGATTAACTCAGAAAAGCAATAAAATTTAAAAGATTAATATAGTAGTTGAGAAAATAAATGAATTCAAAATATTATATTCAAAGGAAAGTAATAAAATTTATTTTTTATTATTTTAAGTAAATAATTCAAATTTATTTTAAATTAGGTAAAACTGAATTAAGCTTAAATAAACCTTGCAATAAATCCAAAAAAGTAGTATTTATTATATTTATACACTTATAAAGAGAGTTAAAATAGTATTAGTGTAAAGACAGATTTAGAATTAGCTTGGTCAAAAATCTTTACAAGATTCTAGGAAGACATCATTCTATATCCAAATGCTACTATTCTTGAAATTACAGTTAGGTAAGATTTAGTATTTTCTAAATAATATGAGTTAATCCCATTTTTATCTTAAAAAGTGACAGAGAAAATGTTTGGGATGAAGAAAAATATTAGTTGAGTTAGACTATAGCAAGTTTAACTAAAATAACAAATGTCAAAATGAATTTTAAGTAAACTTTAATTAAACCTACTCTTAGAATGTATTAAACTTTAATATAACTCAAAAGCAATTATTCATAAAACTATACTTAGAAATTATGCGAAAATTAAAATTGTTTGAAATTCTATTCATCATAAATTGGTAGATTGATAAATATAGATAGCCTTACTATATAAGTTAGGTGAATTATTTAACTCCCAATAAAAATATATTTTGAAATATACTAATCGTTTATAAGTAGCATGAATAGCTTTCAAGACGAGAATATTCATTTTATTGCTAATGAAATCCAGAATTTATAAAAACTCACTAGCTTAACTCTAGATTTAAGGTTTTCTCATAAAATTTTATTTATTATTAAAATACAAATTAAAATAATATTTTTAATTAATATAAGTGGAAATAAAATTTAAATTAATGGAATAACACTCTTAAGCAATGAAATAGCAAGATTATTTAATTTAAAAATGCTTCATTTAAATTTAGAGTAAATCAATTTAATAAATAATCATTTAATGATACCTCTTAATCTTTTAGACAGAATAAGATTCTGGATGAGGGTGCTATCTAATTAGGTCATAATTTAGCTAAATGTTTGAATCTAACTTAACTATTTATTAATAATAGGTAAAATTTATTAATAATTTCACCTATAATTTAATTTTTTTTTAGTTATAATAAAATATCTGAATCAGGATTTTAAGGATATATTGAAGAAATTTCCTAAATAACTAACCTAGAAAAGCTAAGTCTTTGTTTATTGTAAATTATTTCTCCTTAGTTATTAAATAAAATACTTCTATAATCTAATTATTTGATTTTTTAAATACTAGAGAAAACAAGATAGGAAGTAAGGGATTTGATAAATTCCCATACAAATTTGAAAGTCTCAAAATGCTTAATTTCAACCTTAGGTACTTTTTGCATAAAAGTGAATATTTTTTGACCTAAATTCTAACAATAATTAAAAAATATAGATATACATTAGTTGGAGATTAAGGAATAAGTAAATTAGGAGAGAGTTTAGTGGTTATTCCTAATTTGGAAGATCTTACTTTAACATTATAGTAATTTACATAAAGTTTGAGATTTAACTTAAATATTTAATTAAATTATTTAGTAATGTAGACTGTTTAGAAGTAAGTCTTTTTAATTTATCATCCGGAATAGCTAATTGCAAGAATTTAAAGAAAATTAAAATATAATTAAGGTATATTGATTTAATAAAATAAACTCTTAATATCATTTATTTTAATTTTAGCTATAATACTACCCCAAATTCAGGGTTGATAAGGCTATGTGATTCCTTTCATAATTGTTAGAATTTACAATTCCTATCATTAAGCTTTGTGTAAATTATTAATTGATTCTTTTTATAACTAATTTTTATCTGAATACTTCTAAATGTCATCTTAAATAAGGAATACAATGATAGATAACCCTACATTTCTAGTAATGGCAGAAGAAATATCTAAGTGTTAAAATCTTATTTCTTTGTTTCTTAATATTCGGTAACATAAAGATTATTAATTTGATCTTTTTTAATTTTATTTATTTTAGTCGTAATCTAATAAATGATGGAGTTCTACATGCATTCAGCTAAGAACTATTAAAATTACCAAATTTTAAGATATTAGATCTAAATATAAGGTAAATAATATTTCAATTTTTTAAGTACTCATATTTTTTAAATTATAGCTAAAATAGCTTTGGACACAACGAAATAGTAAATTTCATAAAAGAGGTTACAAAGATTAAATACCTTCAAAGCCTAATCCTTAATTTATCGTAAATAATTTCAAAATTTAAGAAAAATCTCACTAAGATTTTATTAAATAGGTTTATGTAAATTCATAATTTAACAGAGATTAAAAGAAAATTAGTAAAATCTAAAAGATTAGTGAAGCAAAAATTCTATAAATATCAATGATAATTAATATATTTACAAGCTAGATCTTTATTACTTATAAATTTAATTTCTATTCTCGTCAAAGCTGAAGTGATAATAATTTATTAAATAAATATTATTGTATTTTTTAAAAGTAAATTTATTTACAAATTATTGATTGTTTCTCAAATATTTTAAAATAAATTTATTAAAAATAAATCAAATCTAATTAAATGTAAATTTATTAATATTTTTTCCCTCTTCACTACTTAATCATATTTTATAGTAGATTGTTAGTTGAAGATTTAATTATTAAAAATTTCTAAATTGAGAGTGATTGATTCAATCAATCAAATTTTAATAATAGAGGTTTTTGATTAAGTTTAGAATTTTTAGGATTAAGAATATCTAACATATAAACAAAAAATTGAGTATACAAACCAGAATCTAATGTGAAATACCAGTGTGAGAGGGTTAAAGAATTTGAATTATTATAATTGGGTAACATAAAATGAAAAAGTGTAGATAAACAATAATATGGATAGAGAGTATTTTGATAGAAAAAAAGTTATTTAAAAAAGATGCTGAACAATATATCAAAGAAAATTTGGAATAAAATACAGGAAAATATAAAATGATAAAAAATTATATGGTGCAGAACAAATGGGAATTGAATCTGTAAAACAAATTTTGAAAATAGATGGGAAGGCGGATATTTGAATGAAGAAGTTCGATTATATAAATAATAACAACAAAGAGAAGAAGTAAATAAAAAGAAAAGAAACATAGAAAGCAAAAAAAAATAAGCGCTATCAAAAAATAAATCAAAAACAATTTGATAATAGCAAAAAACAAAAAAAGAAGAAAAAAAAAATAAACCTGCGATAAAAAAGTACAATCAAATATGAAGATTAATAAATAGAGAAAAGCAAGCAAAGGTATAAAGGAAGTTATAGCTGCTCTCTAGCCTTCAAAAAAAAAATTAATTGCAAAGCAATCCAAGAGTTCAGCTTCTCAGAAGAAGGCTGCTAAGCAAACTGCCCCTAAGACAGTTAAAAAGTAATCTACTTCAACACTTGCATCATCAAAAAAAGTTGAAAAGAAATCCTAAAAAGATGAAGGTAAGAAAAAAAGTGCATCAAAGGAATCTGCCTTACCCCAAACAAAAACTATTTCGCAAAAGCGTGAATAAGCTAAGAAGATCAAGTCAAATGTTGATTTTTTGAATATTTTGAAGGATGTTTCTTCTAAAATAAAAAAAGCTGCTTCCCATAAAAAATTAGGATCCTAAAAACAAACTTCTCCTTCTAAGAATAAAGGTGGTAAGACTTCTGTTTCATCTACTGACAGTTCAATGAGAAAATCTAAGAGAGATTTTAAACCCTCTTTAAAGCTTTTAGAAAATGCTGCTAGTACTTCTTCTAATAAAGGAACTTCAGTAAATAAATCCACTATTTCTTCTTCTTAATCAAAAGAAAGATTACCAAAAAAATAATAAAAAAATATTAAATCTAAGGAACAACAAAAGAGATCTGTTTCGAAAACCAGCGCTAGAAAGGAATCTGTTTCTAAAAAGAGAGTGTAATCTAAAGAAAAGATTGCCTCTTCAAGAAAATCAAGTGTTTCTAAAAAGCATGTTGCCTCTAAGACTCAAAATGATGATAATAAATCAAAGGAAAGAACAAGAAGTATTTCAACTCATACTGCTGAAAAAAGATCTAAGAGAGAAGTCAAAATGACTGAAAAGCTTTAGAACTTAAAGTAGAAATCTACTGATAAAACTGATAGAAAGCCAAGTACTCATAGATCCAGCTTTTTATAAAGAATGTCTACTACTAGGAAATCTGTTGGAGTTTCTTAAAAACTATCATCTAAAAATGTTTCTGCTAGAAGTCCATCAAAAAGATAAATAAGATCTGATAGTAAAGCACATTTGAACAAGAAGAGTAATAAATCAGATATCAAATCTAAATCAAAAGATAGATAACGTTCAACCGAAAAATCCAGCAGTAGATTAAAATCTGACAAAAATAAATCGTTATCCTCATCAGAAAAGAAGAAAGATCTTTCAAAATCACCAGTAGCTCACAAAAATAATAATAAAGGAGCTCACTAAAAAGAGAAGTCTTAAACTAAATCAAAATAACCTACCCTTGCTTCAAGAAGTTCTAGCAGAAATATTCAAAGATCAGTAACTCCTACTAAGACAAGCACCTCCACTCATAAGAAGAAACATTAATCAAAACCTATGAGAGAATTAACTCCCCCTTAGAAAAAATCTATTACTTAATCTTAAGAAAAGAGAAAGAGATCTAAATCTGCTTTATAATAGAAACCTGCTACCACTCATTAAAGATCAAGTAAGCGCAGCCCTTCTTCTATTCGCTCTAGTAAAAGACATACTTCCTCATCTAAATCTCCTATGAAATCTACCACTCCTATTAAATAAGGTTTGAGATCTGCTACTCCTACTAAGTCTGTTTCTAAGACCCCTACTAAATCTCATTCTAAGAGATCTTCTACTCCTTCTAGATCTCATTCAAAGAAATAAGTTACCCCCACTAAGAATGCTCAACTTAGATCTACTACTCCCTCCAAGAGTGAATCAAAGCGTGTGAACAATCATAAAAAGGAAAAAGCCTCTAAAGAAAAAAAGACTGCTTCTACTGAAAGATCTAGATCTCCTCTTATGATAAAAAAGAAAGACTCTACTCCTCATAAAATTTCAGCCTCTCCTGAAAAGATAAAACATTCCACCCCTTCAAAGAGTCCATTGAAATCTAAAAAAGAAGAAAAATCTCATTCCAAGGAAAAGAGATAAAATTCTAAATCCGCTAAAAGAAGTGCTTCCACATCTTCCTCCCATTCAACAGCATCAACTATTTCTCATAAAATAAAATATTTAGCCCCTGGTTACAAAAAAACATAAAATATTGTTAATATGATTGATAGAATCTCAAAAATTGAAAATGGAGCTTCATCTTTACCTCCTAAGACTTCCATTTGGTCTAATAAATCCACCAATAATTCTTCAGCTACATAAAAAGGAGAAGATAAAAAGGATAGCCCTTCTTCCAATACTGCTAACTCACAAAGTAAATAACCCAAAAAGAACTTAGAAAGATACAATATAATCATAGGTCAACTTGGTATTAAAAAGAGAATTACCAAGCAAAAAGATTCTTCAAAGATTAGTAAATCTAAAAAAAATAACCAAAAGAAACACATGAAGAAAAATAAAAAAATAAAAACAAACTCTAAAACTTCTAGTAAGAAATCGATTAAGCACTGAATGAAATAGAGTATAACCATATGATTTTAAGTGAATATATATATAACTGTTAGTAATAGTATAATTTAATTCCCTTTATATAATGTTTATTTACATACTGACCCACTAAATTATTGATGTGTACCCTTTATTATTATTTCTCTTCCTTTTATAATTAATTCCATTTCTATTTTGATTAACTAAGTAACTATAATACATAAACTAAAACTCTTTGAGGAAATTATTATATCAATTTTAATCTGTATAATTAACTCAAAAAATTGTAAGGAAATTAAAATTCCAAATATTCTTAATTTAAGTAAACTTTGAATAATTAGGTCCTTTATTAAAAGTCAGGGTGTAAACTTTACATTTATTAATTACATTTATTTTTTACATATATTCTTATAACATTAGTTCAATAATCTAATTTATTATGATAATTAATTGGCAAAAAGAAAAGCGATAAGTAAGTAAAATAAGTTAAATAATTTAATTTATATTATATTTTTTGTTCAGTTAAAAAGAATTTCCAGAATTAAATTTGCAACTCAACTTTGGTGAAATTCTAATTTTTGGAAATGCTGTATTACATATAGAATTGAGAGCCTCTAAAATTTAGTGAGCTAATTAGGGCTAAATTTTTTCAAAAATATTTTTGATATTGAACTCGATATATCGAAAAATCTATATATCATCTCAACCCTAGTAATTATATTTACTTTAATGATAGTATTTTATACAATAAAAATAAAAAATATTGAAATAACTATTATAAAAATTTTATTTGTTATTTACTTGATTAATAAATCTAAATAATCTTAATTTATTATGAAATTAATTTTAATTAATAAATTCATATTTTTAATTTAAATTTTTTTTAATTTAATTTGACACATTACAATACAAAGAATAAGAGAATAAAATATATATATGAATAAAGGATTAAATACAAAAAGGATTTAAAATATAAATGGATTAAGTATTCATTTGAATAAGTTTTATTTTTGATTAATTTTCAAAAAACATATTTGTTTCAATTTGGGAGGAAATTATTGTTTCTTTAAGGATTGTTAATGTTAGATTCATTTGCCTATAAGCTATATTCACTTTTTCTAGCTATATTTTTTAACAATAGTGAATGTTTTTAAGTGTGAACTGGCGAGCTTAGTTCGGAATGAGCAGTATTGATTTCACTTTACCTAGAAATTAATGGTGAATTTTGTAAACTCTGAGGTAAGAGAGACTGTCTCACTTTAATTGGTAGGAGTTTTTATTTAGGGCTTTTAATTGGAGCACTACTATTATTCATACTGGATTAATGATGTTCTTTTAATGAATCTTTAATAAATTTTATTGTTTTTGGATTTTAGTGAATTGCTTCATAAATTCTAACTTTTTATTTTGATAATTAGAAAAATCTATCATCATTTTTATCTTTTTATTTATTAGATGCAGCTTAATATTCTTTTTAGAATTTATAAGGCTGAAGTTTGCTTGGAGATTTAGAAAATGAGACATATTATCTTCCTAAGCCTTTAGCAGGAGAGGATGAAATTTAAATTTAATGTTGTAAACGGACTGATTCATTTAAACGGCCACTGGATCTAATAATCGAATCTCTTGATAATGGGTCTATATTTTTAATGCTATTTTAGATAATTGCACTAATACTCCTATAACTCATGCCCTTTTCTTTTTGTTGAGAAGGCTACTGCTTTTATTAAGAGCTAGAAGAAGACATTGGTGGTAGATTATTTTGAGTATTATTATAGTTAGTAAGTGTATTTATACTGTAGGTACAAGTAATTTATTCTGAATCATTCATATTTTTAGGATTGATAAGGAATTATTCAGAAGGAACTCCCTAAGCTGGACTCATAATAAGAATATTACCTGAACTAGATTTTCTATATAGTTATTAAGAGGAATCTTGATATATTTAGCTAGAAATAACTGCTTCAGATTTATCTTCGGGTAAATAAAACGTCTGTGTTCCGGTTATAAATTTATCTGGAGTGTTTTATTTTGTATAAGCTAAAATTCTCTTTTATTTATCTATATTTGTGTGAAGGGTAGGAGGAGATAATAACAGAGGTACTATTTCATTCTTAAAATCATTATGATTTGTTTATTCAGTGCTATATATTATATTATTATTTATAATATTATTATTGCTGTTATTGTTCCCATCCTCACTTTAAATCTTTATTTAATAAGAATCCTCTTTAGGTATGTTATTTACAGCTATATTTTGTTAAGATAGATTTATTTAACTTAAACTTTTTCCCTTCTTTTAATATCTTTACTTTAAATCTTTTCTGTTTACTTCTATATCTGTTACTACTTATTTACTATTAGAAAATTAAGGAAATTCAGTTTAAGATTAAGAGAAAATATTATAAGTGTTCATTGTGGATCTTTTACCAGAATCAGATGGTAATTATTATCTTGATTAATTAGTATTCTTGTTAAAATAAATAGATGATAATAACTATCTCTTATTTCCTTTTTTCTCTTCTTCTCCATATGGATTGTCATATAATTTAACAATATTAGGTGGTTGGATAAGAGATTATTACAATCGAAGTTTTTAAAATTTTGCATTAGTAATTTGAGGGGAGAAATCATTTGTTGATAAATTCATCATACTCACAGATGGTTAATTAGGTTTATTTGAAGATTTCTAGTTAGAGCTTAATATTTGAGATTTATTCATTGAATGTAAAGTAGGGGAATAATCTTAGCCTTCTTTAGAAAAGCTAGAGAATTTTTATAGAGTTTATTGGTTTTATAATTACTGGTGTGTTGTTAATTATTATAATTGAGATTAATCTCCTTGAGATTTTTAAGTATTATATTATGTTTATGCCATAACATTCTTTTACTCTTTCTTTTTTTATTTATGGATATGTTAATGAAGTAATTCCATAAAGTGTTCTTATAAAATATTTTCTTATGGTTTTTTTTCATTCTTTTCAGGTGATTGAGAACGTTTAGGGGAATTTATATAATATTCGTCCTCTTCTTTTGGTAAAACAATTTCGTTTTAACTTTTTATCAAGCCTTCTTCATATAAATTAATATCTGGTTATTAAGAATCCTTTATTTTTTTCTTCTTCTTTGAAGGATTTTAACCTGTTTATATCATCTCTTTCAATTCCGAAAGTGTTACCAAATCTAATGATTATCTGCCTTATTATGTTCTGTATATTTTCTTAAAGTCAATCTACCTTTTGAAATCTTTAGGGTCATCATAAATAAAATTTTTAAAATTATCAATTTGCTTCCCAATAGCTTCAATCTTTTCTTTCATTCTTTGATTTTTTATGGCTAGCCTCTCTTGTAAATAAGAAAGAGCCCCTTCTTCGTGCATTATTCTTATTTCAAAATCTCTTTTTTTGATTAAAATGCATTATCCCTAAGCACTATTACAAATAGCAGTGCATTTCCTATACTCTAATCCCTCCATTATTTCTTCATCTCCAAATAACTCAGGGTTTGTATAAACTGATATCTTTTATTATTTTCAATTAAAATGATTATTAAATTATTTAAAAATTAGCTTATTTTTTACTTGAGAATTAAAAAAGTAAATAAGTAAATGTTTGTTAAGAGATTTCTGAAATTAAGAAATTTTATTACTAATTTAAATTTTCCTCTAATAAATAATAAATGGGGGTGTTGAACAGTCGAATCTAATTATTAGAGTTACAATTATTAGTATAAAAAACTGCATAGATTTTGCTGTAAAGAAAATTAAAATACTATTTATTAAAATATCTATTATTATCTCTGATAAATAAATCAGCTAAGCTTAATACTTATGTATCAATAGTTGAAATATATTGCAGTCTAACTTTAGTAGCTTAATTTATCCTAAAAATGAGTTTTCTAGAATCTAAACTTAAATAGTAAAAACAAATTTACTTAAAATTATTTTGTGGCCTTTTTATTGCTCCCCATGAGATGTCTAACTTATTAAGAAGATGTTTTGTAAAGATGGTCGCATTCATCACTCTTTTAGAAGGATTTTTCTAGCTGTTTTAATTTGATGAAGATAAGTTAAATTAACAAAGGTGAATTAAGTTAAGTCAGCAAAATAATATGTGTATGATTTCTTTTAAAATTAAAAGATTGATTGGATGGATGGATGGCTGTTAATTTAAATTTACTTAAAGGAAAAAATAAATTATGTAAATTGATTGATTATTTAATCCAGTAAGAAGAGTGGAAAAAATTTAACTTTCTTACTTAATTTCAAAGAAATACATTAGCCAATTTGACTAATTATTAAATTAAAATTTTTGCTAAATAATAATTATTTACAAAAAATTACATTTCTTTGAAGTAAATCAAAAGTTTAATGAAGAAATAAATTTCTTAAAAACATAATGATAACTTAAATTAATTATTAAACCATTATTAATAACATTTTTATAATCATGGATTTATTATTCTGGAAAATTAAAGCACGCACCATTTATTTATATTTTTAAAGCTCTTTTGGTTACTCTTCATTACATGAATGAAGGGATACTAAGAATTTTGAAATTGAGAAGTTAAAAGAGATATTAAATTTGTTTTGGTTTATTTTTGGTGATATCTATCAGAGAACTTAAATTATTATTAATTTAATACTCCATTAAAGATATTAACTAAAAGCCAGCCAATCAATTTTTAATTAAGGAAATTAAAAGAATCCTGATAAAATACCAATTGCTGTTCATTAAGTTTTCTCAGGAAAGAAGTAAGAAACAAATTAATTAATTATATATTGTTACCACAAATTCTCCAGATACAATTATATATACAGCTAGAGGTTCTGAACCCTCTTTATAGATCCTATCACCCTTAACGAAGTTGACTCTTACGGAATTCAAATATAGCATCTTCACTAGGTTAAAATTCCACCCCTTAAAAAATGGGAGACTAGCAAAAAACCCCATTTCTTTAATCAGTTTCTCTTCTTCTTTTTCCTTTAATATATCAGTAAATTCCTTCTTATCTAAGGTTGCAAAATGGCAATTTGAATGGCAGATAATGCTGGCTAATCTTGGCTTATTATTCATCAGAGCTAGCTCACCAAAGCCAATCCCTGCAGTTAATTCCTTAACACACACCAAATCTGAATCAATTTCTTAATGGCTACCAGATGTATTATCTTCATTTTCTTACTTCTTTTTTGGGAGTCTAATATAAACTCCTACTGTTCCTTCCAGTATTAAATAAAATTTTGTTCCTGTTGTATCTATTTATAAAATTATATAATAATGAGGATTAGCTAATAAAATTATAACAATAGTAATGATAAATTACTATAGAGATACTTAATTTTTCACTTTTTATCATTTATTTATTCACATTTTTAAAATATTATATATTCAATTATTGTTCTTTCATTCTGATTTAAGAGTAGCTATAAATGATAGTGATGATTGATTATGAAAGGGATCAAAATAATGAATTACCTATATGAAAAACTACTTAATCCTTCTTCAAGTATTGATGCTTCATTGATACGCAACATTTCTAATGTACTATTTATTTCAATAATATATAATGTGTTATTAGCTACTCCATCTATCTTAGTCTAATTATACAAATTTCTTTGCTAATAACTTACTGTCTTAATCACCATTTTCAATGTACTGCTTGAAAAACTATATATTTTTTGTTTCATTTTAAAGAAAGTGGATGTCTCTAGGAGTTCTTTTCAGTGGTGCTTTCTGAAGGATTTCTAATATGCTCTTAAAGTTTTAATAAAAAGAAATTATCAATACAATCTTTAAAGTTTCTCTTGAGAATTTACATTAATATGTTGCATCTTATGCTGATTTATATTCCCTTTTAGAGTGTATGTACAATCTTTTCTTTTTCTACTTTTTTTTAGAAATTTTGATAAAATAGCAGCCTTACTCTTTATAAATTAGTTATGAAAAATTAAAGCACTTATTTTTATATTTCCTATATTAGTGATCTTTAATTTACTATTTATTTGCATCATGAATCTATCCTGCTTGACTATTATCATAAAATAAGCATATTGAATTTGATGTCTTATTCTAAATTTCTGTAAGAAAGATTGAATATTAGCTTGCATTTCTTAAGATTTTCATTTATTTTTAAAAACATCCAAAGTTGCTTTCTTTTTCTAATAGTAGTATTTAAATTTTAAAATAAATTTTTAATGCTAAATAAAATTGTATATTCTTTAAATAGTTTTAAAACTTAACAGGTTGGTTTCATCTTAGAAATGAAAATTTAACAAATAATATTTTTTTTATATTACCTTTTAATTGTTTTATTGTATCTTAGAAGATACTTCAAAAGATACATAAATTGTATTTGAAATTTAATATTTTTCTTATCATTATCTGATTAGAATTTTTACTGAAATATGAGTTTTAATTCTAATTTTAGTGGTGAAATTAATTACATTAGTTATCATAACTAATTAAAATTTGAGAGATTTCTAATGATTAATTCACTATTGCCTTTATTCTTAACCTCAATATTTTAATTTATTAAAAATTGATGGTAATATCACTGCTTAATACTCTCAAATTTATAATTGAATGGATTGTAAACCATTTATTCAATCTTAACTTACTTATCTAGAATATTTTAATTTTCAAGAATCTATTTCAATTCACCACATAAACTTACATTCGATAATTATTATTAGTATTTTGATCATTACTTTTCTAAGTATACATTATAAATTTAAATTAAGATTATTTATCTCCTCAAAATATGCTTATCTTACTTTTCTTGAGATGAAATTTGTATATTTATTCTTTCTCTTGTTTATATTGTAAACGGAACATTCACTTATTTTAAATTCTTAGCTAACTTCTCTCCTCACATAAATATTTTACTACTTTCATTTTAAATTTAATGAATTATTTTTCTACATTTTTATCAAAATAATTTTTTCTTAAAATAATTAATAAATAATACCAATTAATTTTAAAAAATTTTTAAAAATAAAGGATCTTTGAAAAATAAGAAAGATGGAGGGAGGGGTGGTATATTCTTTACTAACAATTAGATAATAAATATTAGGTTTTCAGTTTTTATAGACTAAAAATATTAAAAATGCTACAAAATAAATTTAGGTAATATAAATATAATTTAATTTTTAATTAAATAAATAGGAAAATTTAGTCCTAATACTAACTAGAATTTGATATTTAAATAAGCATATTGTAATTTTATTTAATTAAAAGACTATTAATTTTTTCACCAAATAGGTTCTTCTCCAACAATTGAAAAATCTTAAATCTTATATATGACCTCATCTATATATCCTTTTGAAAATCCAATTACTAGGTTTTAGTACTCTTAAAGATAGTTGTTGGTTGGTTGTAATGCGTTAATTGATGTATGGTTTGGATAATCACTTACTAAAAGTTTGTTTTCAGATATTGATATGTACATTTCAATTATTTTTGGTTTTATATGAAAAAGATTGCTTCCTTTCATTACATTTGTCATACCTTAGCCACTATAAAAGCATAAATTTTCTTAATAGATATGTAAAGTATCTTAAAACCCTTATCTTATTAGTCCTATCATAGGATAATAATAGGTATCATTTGATATTGAAATTTCTACTCTTAGTAGATATTTTAAATTCCTGTCTAGAGGAGTTTAGTCTACAACTTAAGGATAGTTTCGAGGAGTTTAGTTAATTGTGATTATTTAATTATCAATGACTTTTGTGTTATCTTATTATCCTTAATATTTTGTTTTAATAAACTCTAGTAGACCTGCTTATTAATAAGATTGTGCTATTTGGCTCTCAATTTATGCTATTTTATCATTGAATCCACTCACAGATTTTGAAAAATATTTGAATTTTTGTGAATTATCATTCCATTAAAATTTATTGCCTGAGAATGAAAGACATTATTTTATATTTAATAATTGTTAGTTTATATTACCATATTCACAATTACTAAGAGCTTGTATAGCACAATTAGGTACTATTTCATATATATTTTTATCACTTTCATTGATTTAATTTTAAATATCCTATTTCAG